>JAFVLL020019872.1:0-30000 GCA_021397915.2 Tor tambroides
GGGCGTCGGTGATGTTGTAGGCCTCCGGAGCAGACCGAGGTCCCGCAGCTCTTCGGCGTGCGCGAAGTTTAACTCTAAAAATGTGGTTCTGCCGACATCGAGCAGAAACTCACGACTGTATGCACGCTTTAAAACAGATAGACGCGACGAAGACGTACAAAAACACTGCGACTCACAAGATAAGAAACACGAAAATACCATTCTGTCGGGAGAGAGAGAAGCCGCAGCGTGTGCACGCGCCGCCATTTTAAGGAATTATTTAAGTTCAATCTGTAAACCTAAAATGTTGCTATCATATTTTTTACAGTAAAGTTCTGGCAACCCAGATGCCATTTGTACTGTAAATTTCACAGATTTTAAAAAAATTTTTTTTAATAGTGTTTATGACAGGAAAGTCACACTCACCCCATCCTGGCAGCAGATGTCATGGAAAGTTCTGGAACACAAAGTCATTTCCCCCCAGTGGGTCTCAGATCTCCAAAACTTCCCACAGAGGAGATCTAGGACCTGGCCATTGTACTCGTCCCTGAAGAACAACAGAGGACTCCACCATCCAGCTGAGAGTACTTGAAACCATTATATGACAGTAGCATTTGATGGCCAAGTGGAGATGGGATATATAAGATGTACATATGTGACGCAAGCACAGGATGTTCTGCATCTGTAATGTATTTCTTGTGGTTGGTGAGTTATGTTTAAGTCATGCTATTATTGATCCACGATTTACTATAAAATAATGCCAGTTGGGTTACCAGAATTTTAAGTTTTACAAGAAAAAATTTTGTTTAAAAATTTGTATATAATTAACTGATATGTTAGTAAAATCTGTTTTGTACCTTTTCATTGCACTGACAACCACTAAAAAATACAAGTGGTAATAAGAAAAACACATGATGAATCAAAGGTCATCACAAGTAGCTTTTCCACTAAGAAGCTGAGGTAAACACTAATATATAATGGTGCACAGTGTCATTCGCACAAATACAAATGTCATCATGGTAACACACAATACTAAAATAAACATTCATTTAACAACATAAGATGTAACATTAAACCCTGATGTACATAATTAAAAAGAAAACCTAATAAGAAACAGCACACATTTGATGGTTTTTCATTGAAATGACTGTCACAAAAGGAATTCTGAGAATGTTAATTTACAGTTTCTGTTGTAAATGATAAGATGACTTGCTCTTTTAATTTCCAAAAATTGTGAATTTAACAGTACTTTACTTGGAAAATTGCATATAATGTTTCCCCATATATATAACAAGGAAACAGGTTTTTACTGTCTTTTAAGTCATTTTCAGTGAAGGTTTAGATCCTCCCTGATGGTGCATCAGCACTGAATTTCTTGAAAATGTTCAAAATCATGTCTCTCATCTGCTGCACTTAATAATAAATGTTCTTAAATGATTTTCAAGCGCTTCAGTTTCAGCCAAAAATCCTCCATCCAAATCTAACTTTTAAGTGCTTTCTTCTTTTAGTTATCTGAATTGCCTTCCAATAACGTGAATATTAAATTGAGGATTATTCACTCATCTAAACACTCAAAGTTATGTTTTTTAATAAACTGATAAAAAATTCAATTAATTGCAAAGGTTAAAAGTCCACATTAAGTCTAGTTGTAAATACGCATAAACACATATATCCAAATTTGATTCATTTTGGATTAGTCAGCCTAACTAATTAATGCTGATCAAACTGGCCAAATATGCATCATAGTTTTAGCATATGACATTTTCCTGCATCTACTCAAGGTAATAGTTGTCTCAGCATATTATGCTGGGAAAGAAATGAAAACATACACAGATTACCTTGAAAAAGCTCATATTTTTGTGGCTCAGGTTGAAGAAAAGGTGCAAGCGTCTTTTGTCAAAAGGGAGAAAGAAAGAGAAAGAGAGAACGAGAAAGCCAAAAAGCCTAAGACATGTCTAATTGGAAATGACTGGTTTGAGAGCATATCCACCCTCAGAGTGAAATCTGCTCCTCCGCCTCGGTCCCCTGGTCCCCTGCACACAGAGGATTAGCCCAGAGCTAATGCGGATCTAGTGAGTCACAGCTACATGTTGCATGTGCGCATTTGAAGGGACAATCAAAATTATCATAGAACGCCACCAATCCTCCTTCAGCCACAAACCCTGAAGCCTCTAGAATACCCTACATTAAGTCATATTGAGGCTTTGTCGGCTTCATCCTCTTCACAAATGTTTTTTGTTCCTCTCTCTGTTTCTTTTTCCTCCTCTCCTGTTCCACAACAATTGGCCCATTTTCACGAAAAGTCAGAATCTGTTTTTAATCATTTCATTTAAAAAAGTTACTGAACTTCACATTTTCCCATTCTTAAACTACCACAAATTTCAAAAGTAAACTTACAGTAATAAACTCTAACCCTAAAGCCTTCGTCACAGCACCTTGTGGAATTTAGATATGCATACTTGTAATTCTAATGCTTAAATACTTGTCATTTGGTGAGTTGAAATTTAGCCAGTGTACACATGACTAACATTCATCTAAACTAGCAAAACAAACTAGGACAATCCTCAACCAAAATGTTTGCAATGAAAAAAAAAGAGAGAGAACTCTTTCTCTCTATATAGTTTTCTTTTAATTATTAAATAAATAATAATAATTATTATTAAATAAAAATAATATTTTTGTATTATTTAATTACATATTTAATTACAATTATCAAAGCATTATTTTAAGACTGAAAATACAATGGAGTTGAAACAGAAATCATATTTTTCATATATTTTAAAAAATAATAATATTATCAAAATCATAATATTATTTAGACAAAAAATAGACTACGTAACATATTTCCAATAAAAAATATACTATGTATATGCAATGAGGCATGATTTGTTTGCAATTTAAATCTAGGCAATGAAACAGTTAAATCTACCAAAAAAGTGACAGAGTTTAGTATGCTGTTAATTATAACAGCATTAAGTCAAGGGAACACGTACAGCACAGTTTCTTGAGCCAATTATATTGCGTAATCTGAAGCACATCCTCATTACTAGCTCTTTCTGAAAGCCTCCTCAATGGAAATAATACTTGCCCTGTAGAGACCCTTACAACTTCTCATCCGTGTCAAAAGAATCTCTTCGTGTAAAGAATTTTGTCACTTCACAGTTTAATTTCCACAACTAAATATGGAAGTATGCCCAGTCCTGACAAAAGTAAGGATATTTTCTGTTGAAATACAGTGGCCCGAGTATTTGAGAGTAAAACCACGTTTCTCTTGAGTACTTTGATTTATATCTTCCTGCCAGGACGATTAGTTGGACTACAGTCCCAGAATCCGCTTGCCATCACCTTGAGGTTCAATCTGCACAACTGCCCATATTTTTGGCTTAGAAAAATAGTAACAACTCTGTCTCCTTCAGACAAACGCTCTGTGTGCTTGCCAGCTCTGAGTTGCCCAAATGCTACCTAGTAGCAATTTTCTGCCTGACAACAACTTTGTTCATGGTCTAAACTTTCAGACAACTTTCCTTTTTAGAAAACATCACATGAACATAAAAGAACATTCAAATCCCTCTGTAAAATTATTAATGTATCAGAACAAACCTCCCATACAGAGAAGGAGACATTTTGAGGCCCAGCAGTCAGTGCATATGTGTCCTGCAAATGGAGTTGTAGTGCTCATGCGGGAGACTCTACTTTGCATAATTTCCTGTCATCTCTACACTTTCTACGCCCCAAAAAAAAAAAAAAAAAATATGGCAAAAGAGATGATTTAAGCAATTGGGTCAATCTATGAAACAGGTGCCTTTTCCAGTTGGAGAGGGAGATTTATGAAACACATCTTTTGTATAATTTTAAACAATAAATTGAAATACACCCATCTCAGGCTAAACAAATAGGCCTATATTTTATGTAGACATGACATAATTAAAACATAATTATATATCTATAATTAAAAACATACTATCACGTTTGGGGTGTCGTGGAGCAAGTGATGAATTTCTCAAAGAAGTCAATGAAGCTCGAAAAGCAGAGCTCCAGATTTCAAAATAGACTCTATTGGACAAAGCAACAAAGCCGAGATAACGGTTACCACATCTAAGACTCTGTCCATTTGGGCATCCATTTTTATACATGTCCAAACTAACCAAAATTGGTAGTTCCGTTTTTTTATTGGTCATGTCTGTCTGGTTTGCCACGATTGATTACTAGCCCACCTGTCCCATTTTTTAATGGTTGAATTTGGCCAGATCCGCCATTTTTTAAAAAAACTTTTATTCTACAGCCTCCTATTGGTTGGAGTTGGTCACATGAGACACACATCAAACTTGTTTACTTGTACCTATCATATTCTGGAAATTACCCAAATTTCATAGGGTTATTTAAGTTCATTGGTACAATCCAATGGAAAACATCAGTACTGCCCAATGGATGCCCCTTAAGACTCACAATCTGTATTAAGACATCCAGTATTGTAATAATCAGCATATTGATCGGACTATTGATTACTTTTACATAATATTTTTGAGTAAGATAACACCATACTGTGTAAAATAGCATAATATATAGTAAGAAAACACAATAGGGGTCAGTAAGATTTTTTTTTTTCTAAAAAAATTCATGCATTAAATTGATCAAAAGTGAGAGTAAAGACTTTTATAATGTTACAAAAAATTCTATTTTTAATAAATGCTGTTCTTTTGAGCTTTCAATTCATTAAAGAATCCTGGGGAAAAAAGTATGAAGCAGCACAACTGTTTTCAACATTGATAATAATAAATGCTTCTTGAGCAGCAAATCAGCATATTAGAATTATTTCTGAAGGATCATGTGACACTGAATTTGTTCCTGTCATCACAACAATAAATATAATTCATATTGTATATTAAAACTGACATATTTGCTAATACAGCAAGGAAAAATACAGAAAATGCATCTTTATGTACAAAGAGGGGGGGAATATAAGAATTAATAAAATAATGTATATTATACAAAATACAAGTTAACATTAGCTATCCATTTAAAATAATTACTAGACAAATACAAGGGACACAAATGGCACCTGTTTTATAAAATGAACCATCTTTTTGAGATCTTCTGTGCACATTGTAGCAACAACAGAAAACAGCTTAACTTAACACCGACTCATGAACCCAGAGCCACGGCTCACTGAAATCTTCAATAACTGCAGATGCGGGACATAAAGAGCAGAGTGTTGAGGCATTATTAAAATGTCCCAGTGATTCAGTTGCCTCAGCTGGAAGGCCTGACACCTAGAACTGCACTTCCACACCACAGCGCTAAAAGAGAAAAGTCACTGTGCTAGACCTGGGAATGCCTTAATGAGGACAGTCTGACATTTGAAGACACCACCACCCTACGCCAGAGTAGCCAACCTCTGTTCAAATGAGAATTACAAAGCGCCATTTCTGAAGAGATAGCAGAAAGACCAGGGTCAGCAAGTTTTGATAAGATTAGGGGTAACTACGCATACCCATGTGACCCAGTGTTCATTTGATTCAGAAAGCAGTCCACATCTCAACTTCTACTGGCTCTGTCTCATCAGAATATGCTGCTGTGTCTGAAATCACTCACTCATCGACTGCTCCTTATATAGTGAATGCAACATATTACATAATATGGTGGAAAGAGTTAAAAAAATGGAATAATGATGAAAATAGCATTTACATATATTGAACTGTTCAAATAATAATGAACAATGTAGTTTGTGAATGGTATGATATAATGTACTGTATGTTTGTTTTATACATGTGTGTATTTACAAATACACCATAAACCATGTTAAATATAAGCATATTTGTTCATAATGATTTTAAATACTGATTAGAACTGAATAGAATAGAACTGTAGAACTGACATTATTCAATTTATTATGTTTTATGCTGTATTGGAATCTTCCCATTGAAGAGATTATGAGATGAGATCTACTTATGTACATGAATTGATTAGACCTGCAAATACTTGAATATGAAACTTTCCCACTGAAGAGATGAGATCTATTTACACATAAATATAAAATCATCATTAGCTTTGATTAGACCTACAGATACCTGAAAATCTGAATCATCCACCAAACTGTCATTTCCAATTCAATTGTTAATTAGTCAGTGAAGAAAGATAAAGCATTAGCATTAAGATAAGTTAAGGGGGGGGGGGGGGGTAGCATTAGTATAATTGTGGCTAATGCATTATTGCATTGGTAAGTGTACACTGGTTGTACACTATAAATCAGAGTGCATTATGGATACAGAAAAGTGAATCATACAGGGCATTAAACTGTTCACTAAAAAGCAAATAGGGATTGATACATGGCAACTCAAAATACAGATAAGAAGCTCCTACAATCCTAAATTGTTCACAAAAATTGAACTGAATCTGTATTTCACCATTATGACAAAAGGGAAACATTGATGAACACTCTTTCACAAATTCCCTTTCCTTTCGTACTATGTCTTTGTCTTTCCGTCTTAAGCGTCTGTCTTCCTCAGCTCTGCTTTTCTCTTACTCTAATGTGTCACGCTTGTCCTCTCTCTAATCTTCATCTGTCTTGGAAGCGCCCGCGGGGATGTACTATAACCATTAAAAGTCTCTGAAGAGCTGCTTCGCTCTCTCCAAGTGTATGTGAGGGCGTCTACATATGCGTGTTTTCAGAGGTTAGCGGTAAATTGTGAGTGATTGCGAGCTTAATCAAATCGAACTCTCCTCTCCGTCCTATCTCTATTTTTGAGTGTTCGCTGACATGGTTATCAGTTGTTATGGTTTAGTCCTTCAGGTGCTCTCGCACTCTCCAGCTGATAGCCTCGCCAGCAAGAACTAGTTGAAATATCAGTCTGATTGAGCTCTTGAAGGAATATTCTGGGCCATCGAGTTGAATGGGAATGCTAACAGAAAGCACGTATATTAAAATTCTATGATCAGGCTGTTTAAACAAACAGCAATGTTGTGAAAGTTTTAAATCATTATTTTCTTAAATCAACCATGTCAGTGATACAAACCACCAAATGTCACTATATAAAAATTGCTATAAATCAAACAAAACTTAACAGACTTCTTAATTCTCAATTTAACCACATAACGAAATAACAAATAATAACAAATTACGCTACTACTGTAAGTATATGCAACTTTGCACTCACTCTAAACAGTATGTACTATATGCTTGTAATCTATATTATTACCCACGCCCAGCAATAAAAACAGACTATATTACTATACACTGTATGCAAACTAAACTAAAAATGTAATCTAAATTAGCCAATAAAAGTTGTTAGATATTAGGTAGTTTTCAAGATTTTCAAAGTTGAAGATAAAAAAGCATGAAGATATTAAGATATTACAAACATCAACATTGTGATTTTCTATAAAGCTGCTTTGAAATAATGTGTATTGTGAAAAGCGCTATACAAATCGATTTCGTTATTTTACTATATACTATAGCAAATCTCAGCTGCGTGTTCATTTAATTGTCACAAAATGTAACTATATTATTACCCAACTCTTTCTGCAAAGTTCGATATACAGTTAGGTCCATATATATTTGGACACAGGCACAAGTTTTATTATTTTAGCTGCTGACCAAAACATATTCAAGTTACAGTTATATAATGAATATGGGCTAAAAGTGTACACTCTGAGCTTTAATTTGAGGGTATTCTCATCAAAACTGGAGGAAAAGGTTAAGGCAGTGGTTCTCAAACCTCTCCATGAAGTACCCCTAGCACTGCACATATTGTATGTCTCCTTATATCTGACACACCCACTTCAGGTCTTGCAGTCTCCACTAATGAGCTGATGAGTTGAATCAGGTGTGATAGATGAGGGAGACATACAAAATGTGCAGGGCTGGGGGTACTCCAGGACAGGTTTGAGAACCACTGGGTTAAGGAATTACAGCTCTTTAATATGACCCCACATCATGCGGTCAAAGGACCTCTCCATTCAAATCAAACAGACAATTGTTAGGCTTCAAAAACAAAAGAAATCCATCAGAGAGACAGCAGGAACATTAGGAATGGCCAAATCAACAGTTTGGTACATTCTGTGAAAAAAAGAACGCCCTAGTGAGCTCAGCAACATAAAAAGGCCTGGACTTTCAGAGGACAACAGTGGTGGATGACTGGATGATCCTCTTCATGGTAAAGAAAAACACTTTCACAACATCCAGCGAAGTAAAGAAAACTCTCCAGGAGGTAGGCGTGTCACTGTCAAAGTCTACAATCAAGAGAAGACTTCACCAGAGCAAATACACACGGTTCACCACAAGGAAACAAGGCCAGATTAGACTTTGCCAAAAAACATCTAAAAAAGCCAGACCACTTCTGGTAAACATTCTTTGGATGGCTGAAAGTAAGATCAACTTGTACCAGAATGATGGGAAGAAAAAAGTATGGAGAAGGCTTGAAAAGCTCATAATCCAAAGCATTCAACATCATCTGTGAAACACTGTGGAGAAGTGCTGGCATGAGCATGCATGGCTTCCAGTGGCACTGGGTTACTGGTGTTTAGTGAGGATGTGACAGAGGACAGAAGCAGAAGAATTCTGAAGTGTAGGGATATACTCTCTGCCCAGATTCAGTCAAATGGAGCAAAGCTGATTGGGCGGAACTTCATAGTACAGTTGGACGATGACCCAAAACATACAGCAAAAACAACCCAGGAGTTTTTGAAGGTAAAAAAGTGGAATATTCTGTAATGGCCAAGTCAATCTCCTGATCTCAGCCTGATTGACCATGCATTTCCCTTGCTGAAGACAAAACTAAAGGCAGAAAGACCCACAAACAAACAACAACTGAAGTCAGCTGAAGTAAAGGCCTGGCAAAGCATCACAAATGAGGAAACCCTGTCTCTGGTGATGTCCATGAGTTCCAGACTTCAGGCAGTCATTGCCTGCAAAGGATTCTCAACAACATTTTAAAAATGAACATTTTATTTATGATTATATTTATTTGTCAATTACACAGTTACATTTGAGCCCCTGAAAATGGGGGGACTGTGTATCAAAATGGTTGTAATGCCTAAGCATTTTGTGTTATATTTTTGTTCGACCCCTTGAATTAAATCTTAAAGTCTGCACTTCAATTTCATCTTGATTGTTTCATTTTAATTCTATACTATTCAATCGTTGCAAAATAGAATATTATCGTCCGGCTCCAATGTGCTAAATCTGACAAGGCATGAGGATAGAAAGATATTATAAAACATCATGATAAAAAAGCTGCTTTTAAAATGTGTATTGTGAAAAAAAGTGCTAGGCCTACACCAATAAATTGGATTATTTTAGCAAATTATACTTTCAAAACAGTATGGTAAAGATGCAAAGTGCTTTCAGCTTTCCTGCTATATGCTTCCTTCGCTTCTGTTTTACTGTAAATGCGCCGCCTGTTCACTGACGGACGAGTCCAAATTATTGTTTGAGGTAAACGACAGCATGGCACAGATGGCGCCCATAGACATGAAGTCGAAAATAACCCACAATATTCCTTTAAATATGTTCTGAACCACAGGCTCGTCTCCATTAATTAAGCGTGGTGCATTCTCACATACTGAGCGACCCTTCTCTTGGCATGACCCTTCAAACCCCGAAAGCATGGGAAGAAGCTCCTCTTAGTATTCAGCTTCTAAACAATTGTAGTGCATTTGTCGGCCGAACAAAGAGAAGGCCGCAGTTTTGATATTCAACAGACTCTGTTTGCTGAGGAGTATCAATACTTGCGGGTTTTCTCCCACCCTTCCCCCTGTTCTCATGTGTGTGAGTGTGAGCTCGGAGCATGCAGAAGACCCTGTGTTCCCACTGGCCGTGAGCGCAAGCGCTGGGGTCCTGGGGTCAGAGGTCATAGAGTCCTATGGTGTGACATCATGAAAGAGCTCAAAGGTCACAAGGTCATGTGAGGGGAGGAGGAGATACAACAATGACAAATGGACATGGGACGGGCAGAGAATTCCATCACACGACGGCAACCAACCGAGTGAAACGATCCGAGGAGATGGATCTGGGTTGATACGATTAACCTTTGTGATTCATTGCTTGAGTTTAATTGTGGGAATTTGATTGGTATTATTTGCATCTTGCTGCCGATGTTTTACAACAACAGCAAAAATATAAGAGAATAATGAATAAAATAAAAAATAAAAATAAAATAGAAACATATCAGACAACTGTCAAGCATAGAGCTATTAATTGAATGTGGTAGAATAGATCAAAGAACGATTGAAGAGACCTAGAGAGAACGATAGAATGATAGAACGATAGATAGATAGATAGAACAATCGATAGAACGATAGATAGATAGATAGATAGATAGATAGATAGATAGACAGATAGAACAATCGATAGAACGATAGATAGATAGATAGATAGAACAATCGATAGAACGATAGATAGATAGAACAATCCATAGAACAATCGATAGAACGATAGAAAGATAGATAGATAGATAGATAGACAGATAGAACAATCGATAGAACGATAGATAGAACAATCCATAGAACAATCCATAGAACGATAGAACAATAGATAGATAGATAGAAGTTTCTGATAAGTTTCAATCTGTCCTACTTCTTAGACTTGACTTGATTTGATAATTTTGCTGAAGTGAGAATAACATTAGTGCACTTACATGACCGAATACTCTTTCGAACAGATTCATTCCAGTGTGTTTCAGGTTCTTTATTTTTTTAGATTCAGGCTCTTTATTTTTTATGAAGAGCAATATTGCAAATGAACAATAGCATATGAATCATATAAACACAAAACCACTTCAACTGAGAGCAGAAACTCATCGACTCACTCGTGTGGATTGAGACGTTAATGGATGTCACTTGACTTTGGTGAATTTTTTAGTCTAAAAAAAAGTCTCTGGTTCTGAGAGCTGGAGATAACAGCCTGCAATTTATGAGTAATTTCTGGTAATTAAAAAATCTTAAATTTTCCCACTTCCAGTGATGGAGTGAAATGACTGTAGTGGAATCTGTTGTAAAGCAGAAATTATACTCCATTATTGAAATACTGAAATCTCTTTCTGTCTAATGAGCTGCAATAATGGATTGTTTTTCTCAAAGGTCAAATTTGAAACAGATTTTGCCAAATCTTCAAGGATTCATAAATGTTTCTGAATTCTGTGGGACTAAGCAGTAGGAAAAATGTCCTGTTCTATATTGTATGACAGAAGAAAATGAATTCTGCTATTCACAAAGCTAAATCAGAATAAAAAAAAAGTAATGCATTAAAAAATAAATGACATGAAAAATGGCATGGACATTAGTTAATGGCAAGTGCAAATTAGTTAATGTCATTGTCATGTGTGTTTTGCTATTTCCGAGAATTTAAATGAATGGTTCACCCAAAAAATAAACATTTTGTCATCAGTTACTCACCCTCATGTTGTTTCGACTTTATATTGTCTTTCAACATAGCATGTCATTTTAAAGGTAAGATACAAAACAAGATCATAAAAGTGGAATGAATGAATTTTTTTTTGTTTTTGTTTTTTTGGGAGCTCTTAGTATAAATCACCATCCACTTCATCATTGTATGTAAAACAGAAGCTCTGACATTTTTCAAAACATCTCCTTTTATGTTTCACAGAATAAAAATAAAAGATAATGATATCATTTTAGAACAACATGAGAAATATTCATTTTCAGGTAAACCGTGTCTTCAGTTGCACATTATAAATCATTTAAAGACACAAAATGTACAAAATGTCATGTGAGACATAATTTTCCCAAATCAAGAATGCTGTTGCCCAGTGTTGAGTCTGGGCTGACAGTCAGACTGTCTTTGTCTCTTTAAATAAATGGTAAGAAATGAGAGGGAGCGAGACACTCATCCTCTCCATCTGTGTGGCGTCTAGCGCCTACATATGACACATGCCATCATTCTATCTGTGACTCATCAGCCTCACAGGAAAAGCACTTTAACGTCCACCATGCTTTCACTCCACTGACATGGTGTCAAACTGTTTTTTTCTTTCTTATGGAGTGTTACATATACCATTTTTGCATTTTTTTTTTTTTTTTTTTAATTTCAACCAACAAAAAGAGGGTGTTACCAACAGAAAAAAAGTATATGTGCATTCAGTGCAATGAGCCCTTGATTTCATATAACACCTGGATCAATCCTGTTCATGCAGTAAATTCAATAATGAATATTCCTTTGCTTAAAATGTGGTATAAAAGCATAATAGTGTAAACCAGACTCTGGGTAAGTTCAAGCACTAAATGTATTTATTATATCATGACTTTTTACACAATGACAAGAAAACAAACTGGATGGTAATGAAGAGATGCATTTAGTCATTGTTTAACAAGCAACTGAGAGAAACATTACATGAGCATGTTCAGTTGCATGTTTTTTGAAAATTTAAAATCCATTTTGAAGTTAGACAAAGCAACTGATACAACAAAACATCACAGAAAGCCATAATCAAGCCAATGCTAATACTTGCTGTTCTTTTCAAACTAAAATGATGTCACTTCCTAGAGGATGATGCTATTAAAGAACTGGCTTTTGTTAGTTAAAGAGATGAAAGGGATAGAAAGTGATATTGAAGGCATTCATAAAATTATTACCGATAATACAGTTTTTCTCGATTGCTAAAACACTATAACCAGGCTTTTGAACTAAAATTTCAAAACCATAACACCATTTTTCAAAAAATACACCCATTTCCCTAAACTATAAACACTATTCCCTGCTTTGACACATGAGTCAGATTTGGTGAACTGTTACTGCAAAACTCTACACACAAATCCCTACATTTCTAAGTGCTTACACCATGTGCTCATTTAGAAAGCACTAGCATTCAATATTGTTCACTCAAGTCAGGAAAGTTTGAGCTCAATTAGCACACCCAAGTGAAAACACTAGGAGTCAAAATTTATCACACATCAATCAGAAACTTTGATGGAGATAAAAGGGCCAAAATCATCTTACAGTTTTTCTCAGTGGCTTTGGTGCATTTCTCAGATCAGAAATGAAATTCTCAAAACTACTTGTTCAACCTCCACATCATCTAGTCACTTGTGCACATCATAAAAAGTTTCTCATTCTTTTGAACAAGTTGCGATTGGTACATTCATGCAACTGATTATGTGCATTTGTCTGCGGTTTCCTACATAATCAGTTACTAGTGTCATGTTGCTCAAAATGTATTATATAGTTCTCTGTGCTATAGTCTTACCCCCAAAGCCTCAAGTCATTAGTTCATCGTATAAGTCATTACAGTAAATGCAAAATGGTTGATCTAGTTGTCATAAACTGTCAAGCATATTTTCTACACATTTCTATTAGACTTTTTATAAATTTGGCATGAATTGTTCAAGTGAATCTTGACTTTCACTAATGAAGAGAATATAGATCAACCAATGACAGATCAGTTCTCTGAAATAGCTCAAAGGTGCATCTCATGAACCTTCAAATGGAAAGCATATATAGACAGAGGACAACACAAGAGTTACAAATTCTGATAGTGGACTTTATCATTTTTATTTTTGCCTTTGTGTACATCTTTCTTTTTCTTTTCTATTTCACAGTGACGTTGTAATGTGTTTTTTTGTTTTTTTTTTGGTCAGACCACTAGTAAAAGTGCAACTTTGAATCATATCCAGTCTTTTTCAATCAATATCCCACATACAGTAATGTGCACATTTGTACTTTTGAAATGGATATGTGGCATACATAAGAAGTGCAGCCTTCTGCATTTACTGTTTCAGTACAGTAACTGTCATCCAAACTGTTGCCATAGTTTACATCAGGAAATACTAACAGCGAGCACTGTTATACTGACAACATGACTAAGCATTTTGACTATCTTGTTTGTGAACAATGACACAAGGACATTAGGCATGCAAGATGATTTTACCCCCGTTGCCTTGCCAGGGCCAGTATAGCCTGTGATGCTGAAGAGGTTCTTTGGCTGTCCCAGACCAAAGACGGGATACTGGGGCAGAATAATTATTTTTGTTGTTTTCTGTATTGTACTGTACTCTATAGTACATTAAATTGAGGAATAAAACATTTGGGGAGTACCACAAGCAACACTTATTACCGGTTTTTGTAGTATTGTTTTGAATTTATCTCATCAGTGTGTAACACTGTGTTGTAGTGTGTGTATTTTTGACTGTTTGTGTGTCATGTCTGAAAGCAAAGTTTGGTTTTTCAGCAAGATTGAGTTGTTTTGAGTGGATAGCTTCATTTTGACCTGAATATAGGAAGTTTGGGGAATTGAGTTAGAAGTTATGGATTCGTGTTTACTGTTTTGAGAATACGAGGCATAGTTTCAAGAAATGTGTTTAAGCAATCGAGAAAAACTGTAATAAATAAACAAATAAATAAAGTAAGTAAGTAAAAATATTAGAATGTCACACAGGAAAATAAAACACCTACTTCTTAAATTGGTAGTTTTTCATGTAAGCACCTAAAAACTAGACTTTTGCTCAAATATGGTGTCTATATTTTGAAATACATTAGGACATAAATGATGATGGCATAAAAATAAACAACTTTGGATACGCTTTTGCTACATTGCTTCATAACTGCTTAAATCTGTGTAACCTGCCTCAGCTTTCTACATTTTTTATTATACTTATGTAAGTAAGCTTGAATATACAGAAATGCCAGTGAGATTTGAGAGCAATAGATGAGGGGAAGATCATTTGTATAACTTAAATTTGATCTTTCCACTTTCATATGAACTTAACAAAATAAATAAAACTACCATCCCAAAGAGTGCTAAAAAATAGTGATTTTTCACAGTCTTGAGATTGTAAAGATACATCAATATTGCAGCCTGCCAAAAAGCCTGTTGGCCTTTCATTCAGCACATACAGATCAGGATTGACCTTTCGCTTGGACGGTTTTGAACCGACGCACTGCTTTTAGAGTGAAACCGGTGTGTGCTCACAAAGTTTCTCCTCGAGGTGAGACTACAAAATGCATCTCTAGAAGAACAGGTTGGATGTGGATGGTGATGATGACTACAATACAAAGGTGTAATTTCACAGGCACAGTGCACACAGAAGTGTGTGTGTACTTATATATGCGTCTCAGTCACTGAAGCAGTGTGTGTGTGTGTGTGTGTGTGTGTGTGTGATATCTCTAAATATGCATCCAGACAGCACATATGCGTCATCTTCTGTGCCAAATGACCATCCCCGTCTCTTGCAGGCTGTGACGTTCATTTAAACCCTCCAGTTTTAATACCAGTTTTAAGGATAAAATTACAGTGAATCTGAAAAAGTTCCAGTCACCATGAAATCAAATAGGACTACTGAGTTTATTCATGGACATTTCTGATCTGCTTTGTCTTTGTAATTGCTCATCACAATATAACATCTTGCTCTGCCTCTAAAAATACTTTCCTCCTCAGCTCTTGTCACCAAATCTTCTTATTTTTCAAACCCTGTCCTTTAGAGATCACTTTAGAGACTTCAGTTATTTTCCAGTGTATAAAATCACCAAAATCATACCTTTTTCCCCCATTAAATATTCTGGTTCAATTGTAAATAAATCAGATTAGGGAAGTACAATGGGTTATGAACTGTCAACACCTTTGACTCAAAAGCTCACATATACAGTAGGCTGAGATATTTTCTCCCGTATTTCTGCTGTATTTATGACAATGCTTTAACTAACTATGATTAATTTTTTGATTCCAGAAATTTCAAGAACTATTGATAAAAACAGTAAGTACATAAGTAATAAATAACAACAATAATAATAGGTGAATAATGAATTTAAGGATGAACACTATTTAATAATAAATATTATTATAAAATTTATAATACTATTAAATATTGTTATATATTAGACTTAAAATAAGACAATAATATCAAATACTATTCTATATTAAATCATTTACATTACTAGTAAAAGTTAATAACAGACATATGCTATGCGTCTCAAATATAAATATGTAAATAAAAACTAAATATGTATAATATTAAATATGAAGAGTTTATTTGCAAAAACAGATAACAGATAATCATGCTTTTTACTCTGTGTTCCAATAATATCAATCAAACTGCAGTTGGGTTGTTTTGATTAAATAACAATAACTTAAAAAATACAGCTAACTAACACAATAAAAACACAATAAAAACATCTGTTTTTGCAAATAAACTCTTCATATAGTATTATAATATGTATGTTAGAAACTACATTATAAATTTAAGTAATTCAGTGTAAAAATAAACAATTAAAACATAACATTAAAATTTAATATAAGTAAAATATCAAAATAAAATTATTAATATTAATACAATTAATAATATAATATAATACAACATATATTATTGCTCTTTCATAGCTCAGATGAGTTATGTTTCCCAGTATCAGCTTTATCTGAAATGATTGCTGTCCTAAAATGATTAGGAATGAAAATAGCCACAAACGAGTCAATATTGTCAGTAAAGGATGTAGATTTTGGCCAATTTAGGCACTGAGAGACATTATTCTCACTCGTCTCTTCTGAAGCTCTAGAGGAGACGTGTTTGATTACTGAGGTCTCTTTCTCTAGAGATAAATCTGAGAATCAGGAGAATTCTCATTTTATGCTTTCAAGGAGAAAAAATTGAGACATTACAGAGATCACATTTGTGATTCATCTTTCCTACTGGATTGTCAACCGAATGTGTTTCTGTTCATGTGCACCGCCATGCATTTAAATGATTCAGTTGCCCTTATGCGTCAGTGCTGGTGCGGATAAAGCTCTCATCCTCTCATACAGATGGGCGCCAGCTCTCTGTTTTAACCTTTCTGTGTGTGTCTGTATCAGAGACAGAGCAAAAGAGAGCTGGAGAAAGCTTCCAGTCTCATTTCACAGCCCACGCAAATAAACACGCTAACCTTTCCTTTCAAACACGACCCTCTTCACTTCAACCTGTCCTACGCACGCGTCCCGTGAAAGGAAAGATCCTGCACACTACTTGTTGCTCTAGAAAGATGACAGGAGAGGAAATGATTGCATGTCGATGGCAGTGCCTGCGGGGACTTATATAGAGATGTAATATTCCTTTTATAATTAGCATGCAGAGGACATGTAGATTTCAGCAGATGCTGGTTAGTACTGACCTATTTTATGAGGAATTGGGGCAGACACACACACACACACACAACTGGCTATACTTGGTCACAGGTGCCATGCTGCCTGTTCTGAGCTCAGCAATGTAATGTGTTGAATACTGCTTACACTCGTGATGGATGAATCCGGCATGACACATACACAAACAGAACACATTGATTAGATAACATGAATGCAGTCACATAATGTGGGTTAAATTGTGTAAAATATGACATGGCATTATACATGTCAAGGATATTACACATAGCTTTCAATACACTGGATTGAAAACATTTTTGAAAACATTTTGGATTATTCAATTATTAACTTTAGAGGATTTTTCTGGATCGCACTGATTTACTATTATTGGCAATTCCAGATGGTCTAATTATTTATTTCATATTTATTCACAATATTTTTTTCTATATGCAGTGATTAACTGACCATTTTTCGCAATTTCAGGATTGTTTGTTTATTTGTTCATTTCAGACCATTTTTCTGTAGTGATTAACTTTTACTATTGTTGGAATTTTACGATTATTTGATTTTTTACAAAATTCAAACTTTTTAATATTGGTGTGATTAACTGTATGTTCTTGAGCCTTATTTATTAATTTAAGACTATTTTTGCTATTGTAGTGTTTAACTCTACAGCGTTTTTGAAAAAAAAAAGTTGCCAGCCACCACCAGCATTTTTGATCATTTTCACTAAAATTTCATGGCCCCCAGAATATTTTGTTGTATGAAATTCTGAACATGCAATACTTCAAAGATCAGAGACTCTACTTGTAAACAAACAAAAAAATCAGTTTTATTCTTGCTTCAAGCATTCTTTTTTTATCAACACTTGAATATATGTAAGTTTAATAAAAAAAAATGCAACATTTTGAGCAAAAAGCTGAGAAAATAATGTTTTTAACAAATACTACATGATCAAAGCAGATGCAGTAGATCACTTCCATCAGCACTCCTGAAGCTTGCAGTCCTTTGCCACTTCTTGGATCGACATTTCACTCCTTAATATCATGCAGTTTTCATTTACATGCTGTTTATTGTTGATGATCGCATTATTTTTTATATGCATCTGCTTACATATGAGATTGCATTCAGGAGATGCGTAATAGCACAATTTTGACAATTACTGGCAATTTAAGATAACTGACTGATCATTAATTTCAAAGCATTTTTTTCTATATTTGACTGATTAACTTTGATGATTATTGGCAATTTTTAGATTATTTGATTATTTATTAATTTCGAGGCATTTTTCTATAACACAGTGATCACCTTTTAACTATTATTGTCAATTTTGGATTATTTGATTATTTATTATTTTCTATATCAGACTGATTAACTTGGAATATTATTGGCAACTACGAGATATTCAAGTACTTTTTCATTTTTGACAATCTTTGTATATAGTACTGATTAATTACAACAAAGTTGCATTTGCTAACATCAATTAACTACATTAATTAACATGAACTACAACTGAACAATACCTCCAGGGCACTTAATCTTAGATAAAGAGACATTTACTGGTTAGATGGTTAAAGGTTTTTTTTAATGGTTAGAGAGTCGGACTCATAATCGAAAGGTTGCGAGTTCAAGTCTCAGGCCGGCAGGAATTGTGGGTGGGGGGGAGTGAATGTACAGCGCTCTCTCCACCCTCAATACCACGACTGAGGTGCCCTTGAGCAAGGCACCGAACCCCTAATTGCTCCCCGGGCGCTGGAGCAATGGCTGCCCACTGCTCCGGGTGTGTGTTCACGGTGTGTGTGTGTGTGTGTGTGTGTGCATTTGTTCACTACTCACTGTTGTGTGTGTGCACTTGGATGGGTTAAACGCAGAGCACCAATTTCGAGTATGGGTCACCATACTTGACAATACGTCACGACTTTCACTTTTCACTTTCACAACATAAAAAAATATATATATATATATATATATATATATATATATGTTAATGCATCACAGGAACAAATTGAGCAACTGTATTTTTATAACTAATATTAATAAATGCTGTATATATTGCTGATTAATCTTAGCTAATGCATTAACTAATGTTAATGAATTGGACTATTGTGAAGTGTTACCCTAATAAGATCTGTCTCAGATTTTCCATAATAAACCTGATACTTGAAATCACGTTGCCTTTGATCATCAAGTACACTCAGTGTGCAGTGCCTGAAAGGCGAGCGGTGATTCTGCGGGTATCGCACATGTTTAGCCTTGAGCGCTGGGAATACAGTGCCACAGAGCAGGCAAGCTGGTGACTAGAGCATGGCAGATGGAGCAGACACACAGAACGAGAGAGGGACGAGGTGTGAGGCTATGCTAATTTCTGAACAACAGACATCCCAGTGGCAGGGTGGAGCCAAAACTAACACCAGGCAAATTGGACAACGCCACCATTTTGGCTCTGAACCAGGTAATGCAGGATGGGTGCTGTGAAACAGAGGAACCAATGGCCAAAAAAAAAAAAAAAAAAAAAAAAAAAATCCAAACATCAATAAAACAAGATACTTTACATAATATATATATGAAAAATCAATTAATTATATTTGCATAAGGAGGATAGCTGAAATATTGCATTGCAGACAAATGCATGCATTTATGAATAAATGAATGCACAGATGAATAAATGAATGAGTTAGCGGGGAGTCTGAATGAACTGGAGGCAGACAGTCTACAGAGGTCCATGAGGAGTCCATGCTTTCATGCTCATCTCTGGTGTGTGTTCAGGGGGAAAATGGCTGAGGGAGGGTTTGAGACTGTGCGTGAGCAGCATGATTACCTGTAGCTGACTGCTGTGTGTGCACATGTGTGTGCAGAAGACTCATTCAAATACCTGCCCCTGCAGACATTTCAGCCCAATGGATTCTGAATACAATATTCAACATACATATACATATACATATGCATACACATGCAAGTTTCTGGAAAAAGAAGACATTTATGCTCACCAAGGCTGCATTTATTTGATCAAAAATGCAGTAAAAACAGTAATATTCAGAAATATTATTACAATTTAAAAGAACTATTTTCTATTTTAATCTGTTTTAAAATGTAATTTATTTTTGTGATGCAAAGCTGAATTTTCAGAATCATTACTCCAGACTTCGATGTCACATGGTCCTTCAGAAATCATTCTAATATGCTGATTTGGTGATGATTTTAGTTTAGTTCCAACCCTGCTGCAACACACATACCATGTAGTTTTCAAATAAGCTTAAATGATTAGATTAGCTGGATCAGATGTGTTTAATTAGGGTTATGTCTAAACTGTGCAGGGCTGTGGCCCTCCAGGAACTGAGTTTGACACCCTTGATTTAGACTGTTGTTAGCAATTTTGGATTATTTGATTATTTATTAATTTTAGACCATGTTTATACATTGCTGTGATTAATTTGGACTATTATTAGCAATTTTGGATTATTTCATTATTTATTAATTCCAGACCATTTTTCTATATTGCAGTGATTAAATTAGACTATTATTGACAATTTCGAATTATGTGATTATTTATTAATTTCAGACCATTTTCATATTGCAGTGATAAACTTTGTCTATTAATGACAGTCTGGGATTATTTGATTATTAATTTTGATCTTCAGGCTATATTTCTGTATGTCACACTGATTAACTAGAAATATTGGAAATTATGTGTTATTCAAATATGTATTCATTTACTGATTAATACTGATAATAGATTAATGCTGAATAAAACTGATTCATTTGTTAGGTTAATGCATCTTTACTTATTAATTAGTTAAAAAAACAATATTACTGATGCCAAAAATTTGAACAGCAGTGTGCAATGCATCATAATGAAATCTGTGGTTTTCACAGCTAAAAGCATGGCACATAAAACAACTGTTATCTGGAGCAGCAAATGAGCCTAGAATGTCATTGTAGCCCCTTCAAAAAATATCTGCATGATGCCCTGTGTGTGTGTGTTAAGCCTGTGGAGGTGAACCCAGAAGGTGTCTGGATCTGCGCTGCATCCAACCTGCTCCCGCTGCTTTCTCTCTTCCCCATTCAGTTGTTTCCACACTCATTTGCAGCTCTTCCTGCCTCTCGCCCCCCCTGCGTTTCTCCCTCTGACCTCTGCCGTTCTACATGCAGGTGTCTGGTTGGCAGAAAGCGTCTCTGATGGGGCACTGGCGTGCAGGGGTTGCCTTTGTCATTGCTTTGATTAAATTCAGTCTACTTGATCCACCTGTTCGCCCACCTGTCAGCTTGTCTTATGACTGTGCCATCTCATGCATTACTGTCACCGCACCTCTAAAAGAGCCCTAATGCAGAGCGACAACACGAGCCTCACCTTGAGAGAGCAGCTCCTGAGTTCCCTTTAAAAGAAAGCCAGGTAACACTTCCTCAAAAGACTAGATGTATAACGCATCATAAATGTAAATGGTTGGGAATCAAGAATTAAAAAAAATAATAATAATAATTAAACAAATAAAACTGAGCCCTGAACCTGAGTTGTCAGTTTATATGTAGCAGAGGCTCATGATTCCTGACTGAAGCATAAGTTTCGACAGACCTTTTCTTCTGTACTGTAACATACATCCAAACGAAACGGATTATCTGGGGAAAAAATTTCATTCAAAAATTGACGCAGGGTAAATGCGAGCTTGCAGTCGAATGTAAGAAAGGGCTGGAGTTAAGCATGTCTGTGCTAAATGATAGAAAAACTTTGACAAATTCTGTAACTTCATACCAGAGTTTTCTAGTTCTTCAGAAATAAATCAAAAGTAGATATAAATTATTTTTTTTTAGCTACACATCCTCAGAAACCTACGACGGCGTTTTAGTGCCACCTTAAAAAAAAAAAAAATCTAAAATTACGAGATTAAAGTCGTAATATTTCGAGAATAAAGTCGAAATTACGAGAATAAAGTCGAAATGTTACGAGATTAAAGTCGAAATACTACGAGAATAAAGTCGAAATGTTACGAGATTAAAGTCGAAATGTTACGAGATTAAAGTCGAAATATTACGAGATTAAAGTCGAAATGTTACGAGATTAAAGTCGAAATACTACGAGAATAAAGTCGAAATGTTACGAGATTAAAGTCGAAATGTTACGAGATTAAAGTCGAAATACTACGAGAATAAAGTCGAAATGTTACGAGATTAAAGTCGAAATGTTACGAGATTAAAGTCGAAATACTACGAGAATAAAGTCGAAATGTTACGAGATTAAAGTCGAAATGTTACGAGATTAAAGTCGAAATATTACGAGATTAAAGTCGAAATACTACGAGAATAAAGTCGAAATGTTACGAGATTAAAGTCGAAATATTACGAGATTAAAGTAGAAATACTACGAGAATAAAGTCGAAATGTTACGAGATTAAAGTCGAAATGTTGCGAGATTAAAGTCGAAATGTTTCGAGAATAAAGATTATAGTTATAATATTTTGAGATAGGCTATTCTAGCCTTTTGCGCGTGCAAATGGCACGGATTGGGAGCACCGGGATATTCCAAAGCCTCAGCTTTCAAAATATGTCAGTTTTATAGCGAAATACAAACAATATGTAGGCTATATTGCAATAATGCGGCATGTGAGTCAATCAGTTTTCCGATTACAATAACGAACTACGAAACATTATTTTCATTATAAACTAGGCTAAACTGTTTTTATTTTCATGCATTATGATGTTCCTTCACTTTTATATCTTGCTATAAACATGAAATAAAGAGCAAAAACACATTTATAATTTGTATTTCGTTATAAAACTGACAATTTGAAAGCTGAGCTATGTGTAAAAGCAACAAAGCACAAAATTGTTGCGATTACTGGGTGGCTGGCGCGCTACAAATAATGAATGGAAGACATTAAATATTATGTCCTCATTTACAGTTTTATACCATGACTAAAACAGTTTGTGAATAGTCACTTAACGTTTACAGCAGAAAAGACAACAATATAACTTATGTTAACAAATTTGAGTCCACTTCAACCTTTAGAACGTTTTATTGCTGTTTAATTAAACAGGTTATGTGAGGAATGAAAGTTTGGACGCCACAGATGTTTTTGCGGAGTAGGTGGAATTTTCACAATAATTTAATGAATTGATTCACATAAATACAGCGATCTGTCACGCAACATTAAAGAGCTTGAAAATCACATTATTGTAAGACATAATTTGTGTTTCGCTATAAAACTGATTTTGAAAGCTGAGACTTTGTGTTATATTAAAAGCACAGCTTAAGATATTGTTATTGGGTGGCTGGCGCACTAAATAACGAATGCAATGGAAGACATGAAATATTATTTCCAAGCATACTGTCCCCGCGAGTATGACACATGGTATGATTTCTGCTAATAATCCCACATATATTTGTAGTGTATAAAAAAAAGGGTTAAATAAGAGAACAGCGCCCCCCAAAGGAATGTCGATTGAGTGTGTGAGCTGATGTTAAGATAAACAGTTGTTCCTGTTCAGTCTGTTAATAAATATCATATTCTTGATATTAAGCTGTTTCCGCGAGTCCTTAAAATTGACTCTTTCGCATCCCAGTAAGATGAAGCGGCCGCTCGGGCGCAACAATATTCAGATCAATTCCGGTGGCCTGGCCACTTCTCCCGGTGCTCTCAATGCGGGCTGTTTGCATGCGCAATATAGGCTATACTGTCAAAATATTATAACTTTAATTTCTACGATTTAAATTCTCGAAACATTTCGACTTTATTCTCGTAATATTTCGACTTTATTCTCGTAGTATTTCGACTTTATTCTCGTAACATTTCGACTTTAATCTCGAAACATTTCGACTTTATTCTCGTAACATTTCGACTTTATTCTCGAAACATTTCGACTTTAATCTCGAAACATTTCGACTTTAATCTCGAAACATTTCGACTTTATTCTCGTAATATTTCGACTTTATTCTCGAAATATTACGACTTTAATCTCGTAATTTTAGATTTTTTTATTTTTTAACGTGGCGCTAAAACGCCGTCGTAGAAACCCACTACTACCTTAATCAATATAATCCATGTCCATCCATGTACATATTACATCATTTTTCTCTTTTTTTTCAGAATTTATAATTGATTTTATATTACAAGCATATTTATTTTTTCAACTCATTCATTCATTCATTCTTAGCAACTTATTAAATAATGCAAATTTTTATTGTCATATTGTATATTTTCTGTCATAACTTGTTTTGTGTTTAAGGCTTTGCCCATTAAGTCTGCCATTTAATATGTCATGACATTTGAAATAAAAAATGATGAAGACAATTTTTTAAATTGCTGTCCAAAGGAGATGCAACTATTTTCATTGACGGAGCAAAAATAGACAATTAGCAGAAAACAGCACAGTTAGTTTGATATTGCTTAAATAACTGTATGCTTAGTTATGAAAAATATAACTAATTTGAAGCACTGTGAAAAGCTTTATGGTGCATTATACGCTATACAGTAGTTTAAAAGTTTAGGGTACACAAGATTGTTATTTTTTTAAAGACATTAATACTTTTATTCCACAACGCTGCATTAAATTGATCAAAATGACAGTGAAGATATTCCTAGTATTACAAAAAAAAAAATCTATTTAAAAAATGCTGTTCTTTTGAATGTTCTATTCATTAAAGAATAAAAAAAAGCAGAGGAAAAATTACAGTTAAGCAGTACAACTGTTTTCAACGTTGATAATAATAACAATGTATCTTGAGCAGCAAATCAGTATATTAGAATGATTTCTGAAGGATCATGTGACACTGAAGACTGGAGTAATGATGCTGAAAATTCAGCTTTGCATCACAAGAATAAATTGCATTTTAAAATATATTCAAATAGAAAACAGTCATTTTAAATTGTAATAATATTTCACAATATTACTGTTTTTACTGTATGTCTCATCAAATATGTGCAGCTTTTGAACAGTACTGTATCTACAGCCTTCAGAGCAAGTGCAATCATTGTGCTTAAAATACACCACAAGTCTACAGCAATTGATCTTTTATGCTTTACTGTTTACGTTGCACTATTTGCATGTTTTAAGCTGTACAAACGATGACTTTACAGCAGGTAATTAAATATTGCATGGTCAACATTGAACGTGCGCCTTCTGTTTGAGTGAAGAAAAGCATACCAGAATGAGCGTCGTACTGCACTGATCTTCTGAGGACCTTCCCTTATCTTTATTCACAGAAAACATGCCTTCACTTCTGAAACAGTGGGGGAAAGACAATTTGGCATGTAAAACATAGAAAGACCCTAGACGCTCCTTGCTGCCGACTGCAATCCCTCAGGCTGAGGACATCCCACTGTTCAAAGCTCAAGAGAAGAAATACAGACGCAGCTATACACAAACACAGCCATGCGCTCAAATTCAGTCATGCATATGTGAGTGTTTTTGTGCCTTCTACAGCGTTCTTTACCTCAAGCACCCTCATATTTAAAGCTTGTCTGGATGCTGATTCATCCACCCTCAGTCTAGCATGTTGGTGAATCATATTTAACATATACATAAAAAAAAGTAATTGCACAGTCTGCATTCACACCTGGCATCAGCGACAACATCTCACTGATTTACTATTCTCAAAGCGGCCTTTCACTCTCTTCCATAGGATTCAAGTGTCAAATAAATGCTTGATCGAGAAAAAGTGTCATCTCTCATGAGAGACAGCTGTTTTTAGTGGAATCCGCATATGGACCATATGCGAGGAATTCCTTCATATTCATAATTGATATGTCTGAAAGTCGAGCGTGGCGGCCATAACATTCCTTAATGGATGTTTTCCATTATTCTTTGACAGACGGAATCCTCCTTAACACATTTAACAGATTAAATAAGCAAAAACTACAAGAAGTGAATGCTTGTGGAGGGTTTCAGGTGAAGAAAGCTTCATGAAATATCCACCGCATGCTGGATGGAAACTGTCAGAGTGATGTGGTTAAACTGTGACAGATCAGTTCAGATGGAAAGAAAACGCTCTTATATCTGCTATACGACTGTCTCTTATATTATAATTGCTGCTTGCAAAAAGGTTTTGTTTAACAAAGTGCTACGTGTGTAACAGCAGGTTTGTAATGAGACACATTATAATTATACATTGCAATTATCTATATCATTGCAACTGTGTAAAGCATCGAATGCCTGCAATTAAATACATTTCAGGCAAAGATGATGAAAGACTATGAAAACGTGTGCAGTTGTATGAAAACGAATGGAAATGATGGCAGCATTTTATGATTTCTAGCACTGGCATTTTGGCTACAACACATAACATTCAGCATGACATAGCATTAAAGTCAATATATCATCATCAATCATTTTAAATGCATGTTGACTTTAAATTCCCTGGCTGGCTATACCATGTTATCGCACACACAGAACTGAAAGGAAGTGAAGTGTGTGTTTTATTCATCATTATTGATTTGTCACATCACTTTGATTTCACTAAGTATATCTATGATAAAAACCGCATTGACAATTGAAGTGCACATTTATTAAAGAAGGAAAAACAAAAGTGGGTCTGGAAGATATTCTGGTCGAAGACTAATAAATATTTGAAAGCATGCTGAAGTAAAAGAGACTGTTAATGCTTTGAGCTACTCAATACAGGCACCTAAATATCACTAAGTTGTCACAGATTTTTTCATCCACAGCTATTATATAAAAAGAAAAACTGAAAGAGTAAACAGTAACATTTAAAAATGACAAAAAATAAAAGTACAAGTAAAATTCGAATAAAAGTAGAATTATTTTAAAAAACCATTAGAATTTAAATGAAAACTGAAAATCTAAAATAGAATAATTAAATATAAATAATAATTAAATATATACTATTTAATATAACTTTTAATAGAATACTGCTAAAATATCACTGTAAGAAAACTGATAAGCACACTTGAACTACAATATTCACCATACTCACAAATACTACAACAATACTTGCACACCGTAAAATCCACTATTATACAACATATGTTGCTATACGTAGCTATACATTTACTGTTAGGAAAAGGAAAATGAAGTCTTGAATTTGAATCATGCAAAGAAACGCTATACTTACGGAAATCACGTTAAAATGTCCTGTACCTAATTTATTGCAAAACATAAAAAGAATCTCAATGTATTGTAATAGGCTACATTCCAACATTCTCATGATAGAATTATTTTCTTTTTAATAATATTACGTTCCCGCCAATTCCTGTCGCTAAAAGATAGATAAATAAGCTAAGAGAAAGACTACAAAAAGAGTTGTGTAGACACAATCGCTGCAGCTTTACTCCTTGTATTCTCTCATAACCAACAATGCGAACAGAAGACAGATGTGTATGGAGTCTTTGATTTATATGTATTATGCGTGTAACTCGATTGGTGGTCATATCGTTTTCCACTGTGCCGCATGTTTAGATGTTGATCTCATTCTTTTGATGCGCTGCCAGACAGTACGCTTTCATCCGAATGTTTATCTTGGAATCGCCTTTGTATGCAGTTCAAATGAGGTGGAATTAGAAACGCATATCGCATTGCCAGCAAAGTATGTTTCTTTAGAATATTCCCTTTCAGTGAGTCATAATGCAAGTATTCGCATCTTCCCCTTTAAACAAGAGCAAAGAAGGAGAGCGGAGGATAACCTTGTTCCTTGGATAATTCAGTCCAAGTCTCTGAATCTGACAACAAACAAAAACATGCAGCTGGAAACCTCTCATATGGCTGGCCTTAATCTTTACCAACGTGAAAGGGGTCACATCATACCTTTTTCGTCCTTGAGGGCAGCTTGCGCTAAAGTTTTCATGACCATTTTCCACCTTTAATATCTTTCTCACCACTCCTGCAGTGCAAGCGCAACATCTGTGGGCAAAACTGCAGCTCTATACAGAAATAAAGCGATTTTTTGTTTCAATTTACATTAAATTACATCTAAATGGTAATGCATACAGAACTGAACTCAAACCCTTAAGTGTAGCTAAAAACTGCTGGATTCAGTGTTTTTTGTGTGGCTTTTGCACAAGGTTATATATAGTATGTTGTTATTATACATCATGCTCTTTTATCTTAAAAAAAAATCATTCTTCATGATTTCATAGTTTTAAAAATTCCTTCAAAAGGAGCAAACTAAAACTGATTCTGTGAGTGCTTCACTCAGTCAGGTTGCACTGGGAAAGAAGGTTTGCCCTTGAAGTCTGGGGCATTTAGCACTATCATTGGTGAAAGTAGGCTGGATCGGGCATGGGGAAGTCGGATCATGTCACGGTGTGATGGATGTTCTGTGGTCCAGAGGAAAACATGTTAAAGTATCGACCAGCATGGAACAGCATATAGGTTTGTACTACAAAATGGCTAAAAGCCATAAATGTTGACTATTATCCCCCCAAAACACTTGGTTTGTTCAGTTTCTCAGAGACCAGACAAATAAATAAGTCTATCTGTGATAAAAAAAAAAAAAAAGGTAAAATTTCACCATGTGGTGGGTTTTCCTAGATCGCTTTTGATACCCTATGAAAGCTGGGTTCAAGCCCTTTACAAATCTGTTTTTATTTTGTCCACAGAACATTAAAAAAGTTATGGCTATCTGAAGTTGGCTGATAGCTATGATTTTCAGGAATGGATTTTTGAGAAAAACAGGTTTAAAGTGAGGCAGTGAAAATAGAAACACAACAGTCAAGTATCACAAGTAAAAGTCACTTTACTGTGGTAAAAGACTTATTTTAGTCACTGTACATGATGTAAAAGATACCAAATGACCCCAAGGACAATAAAACACTTGCAAACATTTGAACATTAAGTGTATATATCTGTTCATAAAACATCACAGATTACTTCTGTTCTACTCTGGACTTACTACATAACCAGACACAGTTCAGGGTTATAAATAGTAGTTTTGTATTCTAGACTTGTAGTTTTAGTTCATGCTGTCACCATTTGAACTAAATGAAAGTAATGCATAGTGCTATGAAAATGGTCCTGGGGGTCCTTTAAGAATGAGAGCTTCTGTCAGGAGTGCTGTACTGCATCATTACACAAACAGACTACCGTTACTCTGAAGAGGACAGTTTTCCATTGTTTATCATGATGGGCATAGTCTCTGAAATTTTGATCACCCCTTGTATGTTTAGATAGCACGAATAGTGTACCTTGTAGTTTACATTTAGAAACGTGAGCGCAGCGCAACTGTTCAAGCACCTGTGCGTATAACAGACTGTCATCGGACTCCTCCTCTTTAGTAGCCTTCATCTCTGGATGTGAAATAGCCCATCATAACATCGTTTAGGGCACTAACATTACCAAGATTGAGCAGATTGAGACGAGCAAGACCGTTTAAGTGAGCAGCTACTTCAGACTGCGTTGCTCTCTTGCACTCTGCCATCTCAAAATATTAAAAAATAAATAAATAAAAAACTTTGCGTGCAATAGTTTACACAGGACTGGCGGGAAATGTACATTGATACACCTTTATTTTATATGTTACGTGGTTTATTTTGATAGGTTAACTGTTTTTGTGATGTTAATAGAAAGCACATTCGCAGCGCGTTCTTAACATAAGAGAAAGACACAGTAGTCTTTTCTACTTGCTGCAATAAATCACTATTTTTCTGCACTCAACAAGTGAATTTTACCAAGATATTTTCAGAGATGATAGACAAGATGTTATAGAATAATAATTGAATGAAAACCTAATTTCGACAAAAAAAATTGACATTCTACCTATTTTTAGAATTTCCTGAAAACGTCCCAGCGTGATATCCGCCAGGTTTTCCCAGATCGGATCACATTTAAAGGGATATTTCTCCCAAAAAATGGAAATTCTGTCATTAATTACTCACCCTCACATCGTTCCAAACCCGTAAGACCTTCGTTCATCTTTTCAGAACACATATTTAGATATTTTTGATAGTAGTAATGACACTGATAAAATAGTCCATGTGCCAACGCCGGCGACGTATACGTCATGGCACTGTCATGAACG
>JAFVLL020019872.1:35000-53795 GCA_021397915.2 Tor tambroides
CACCAGGAAACAAACTGGGTCAAAGATTGCAGATTCTAACTGACCTAAAAAGCCCCAGCATCCATTTAAAAAGCTCTATGACCAGAGCAATATTAAAATGTGGATAAATCACCTCATCAGCTAACAGTGTAAGGCCAGTCGCCTTCCAATGTCAGTTACGCCCGTTCCTGTTGCGTGTCTTCAATCTGGCAACCATTTTGGAATTTGGGTAGAATGACAGATTTTTGTTAATGTTTTAATAAACTGATGTTATATTGTTGACATTTAATGATTTCAATTAATTAGACATACCTTTTGATTACTAAAATTTAATTGAGCCATAAAAAATAGAATCCAGGAAAAGTAAAATGTAAAAAAACAATCTGGGAAAAAGGTTTCATATGGCTCTAACCACCATGCTCAGAACATCCTAGCAACTGCAAAGCTTTACACAGGAAAACATTACACTCAAAATCTAACAAAACCTTTATAGTTATATTGTTGCGAGTTCATATTACGCAAATGTTATCTAATCTCTCTTTTGCTCTGACCAGCATATTAAATCTAAGCTCATGACTCCTTTTCACTATTCCTCAAGACATTTGAGCATCCATTGAAAAGCCTCCACAACAAAACACATTAGAAACTGCGTGAATCTGAACACTTGCACACATAATTATGTCATTAGCGATGCAGCAGGTACCATTTATTGGCTTTGTTGCGGTGGGGAACAGGAGACGCGAGGCAGACCTTTACCTCTTGTTCTGCTCTCTAATGGGGTCTTGCAAGAAGAGCTCTTGCCCTCCCACACACGCTTAGAACACACACACACACACACAATATGCACACTCCAAAACAAAGTGGACACATTTTACAGACATTCACACAAATGTTTGCATGCATCCAGACAGCCAAAGACTGGAACATTTTCTCCTGGTACAGTACTCGCTCAGACACTTAGAGATGCTTACCCTCCCCCATCAGACAGCATGGCTTTGAGAGCTGCAGGCGATGCCAATACTCAACCATTTGATGCCTGTATAACACACACACACGTGAATAATGGAAGATCTGAACCTATATCGAAAGATGTGATTCTGTGAGTGTTTCTTTTTAAAGATGTGTCGCTATGAACTATAATTCAGGTTTAAGCGAGAAAAGGCAAACTTTTTCAACAAACAATGTTCTGTTTCCTTTGTTCTCAAAATCTCTGTTGGGTTATGTTCAGACAGTATATGCACTGAAAACTGCTTATTATTTATTTTTTAAATAGCATGCAGACTAGTGCATTATGTAACGAGATGTTTCATTCTGTAGTATGCAATGCTGTTGTCACCTGACACCATTGTTTATTCTTACAAGTTGTATTTTGTTTTTCAGACAAAAAATGTTATTTTGCATTTTATGCTAAATATCTTTTGCCAGAACCTTTTAATAAAAAGGAATCAAGAAAAATATGTTAAAAATCACGCCTGAATTTACTTCTGGTTTATTTGTAGCACTGTAAATGGAAGGTCAGGAGTGGTGCAATGCATTGTGGGCTACAGTAGCTAAATGCATGTGCTCTTTTGCATACTACACATTTTGGCAAATACAGTAGGTCATCCAAGCATGCCACGCATATGCAAAACGAACATACTATGCACAGAATATATAGCACGTACTGCAGAAATAGAATGAGTAGGATGCTAATATGATGTGCAGCATTCACATCATGTCATAATTACCGTAATTACTATATGACACTCCAGGACGCACTACTCAAGTCTTTGGTACACGAATTATGTAGCTCTGTGGAAACACTATTAACACCAAAATGTGTATTTGAGCAATCAATAGACAAAACAACAATAAGTGGTTATGCATTTTTAATAAACTTATATCTTACTAAGCAGAATATTAGATTGTTATTAACTCTGTACTAGCAGCACTAAATGTGTAATGTATGTCTATTGTTTATTTTCAGATTATTCTTGCATTATTTAGTCATTAACAATAGTTACAGGAATTGTTAAACAGAAACATTATTATGCTTAATTACTGTACATATTACTACTGAAGCCGCTGCCATTTTGAGTGTTACCACACGACTGCAGTGGTCATGTGGTACAAGACCGAGCTTTCCACAAATGAAGCTTTGCAGGTTTACAAGTAATTACAAGTTCTACGAGGACATGAGTGCAACACAGAATTGCATCATTATGGCAATGCTCTGAATAGTGCATTGAATCTGAAAAAAAAGTAAAGCAACTTTTTCCTTTTTCACATGTGACATCAGGGGTTCAACCGTAATATTACGAAGCTACGATAATACGTTTTGTGCGCAAAGAAAACAAAAATAACTTTATTCAACAATTTGTCTCCTCATTTTGGAGAGTATCATGACGCATGTGCGCGCTTTGATCTGAACATAAACATGCGTTGTTTGTGTACAATTCACAGCACGCGTATGCGTCATGATACTCTCCAAAATGGCATCCTAGGGTGACGCGGAGGAGACAAATTGTTGAATAAAGTTGTTATTTTTGTTTTCTTTGCGCACAAAACATATTCTTGTAGCTTCGTAAAATTACGGTTGAACCCCTGATGTCACGTGGACTGTTTTACTGATGTCCTTACTATGTTTCTGTGCCTTGATCGTGGTAGTACCCTTGCTGTCTATGGGAGGGTCAGAGAGCTCTGGGATCTCATCAAAAATATCTTAATTTGTGTTCTGAAGATGAATGAAGGTCTTATGGGTTTGGAATGACATGAGGGTGCGTAATTAATGACAGAATTTTCATTTTTTGGGTGAACTGTCCCTTTAACATCTTATTACACATTACAACACATGCCAATCTCACCTTCAGATCAGTAAAGAAATCAGAGCTCATGTATTTACAAGGTATTTCTAAAAGGTAAAGTATGTAATTTCTGTCCCACTAGTGTTATCAAATGTAATTGCAAAAAATGACACTCCCCTCTTTTGCCATTAGTCAAACCAACAGATGGTTAAGACGTTATGGTGAGCAATATTTTGTTTCCACCACAGAACTACAGTATTTACATTTTAATATGTAATGTATTTAAGTACTATAATATAAAAAGGGACAGTCGTGGCCTAATGGCTAGAGAGTTGGACTTGTAACCTGAAGGTCGTGGGTTCAAGTCTCAGGTCCAGTAGGGATTGTAGGTGGGGGGAGTGAATAACCAGCACTCTCTCCACCCTCAATAGCACAACTGAGGTGAGACCCTTGAGCAAGGCACCGAACCCCCAACTGCTCCCTGGGCGCCGCAGCACTGGCTGCCCACTGCTCCGGGTGTATGTTCACTACTGTGTGCGTGCACTTGGATGGGTTAAATGCAGAGCACAAATTCTGAGTATGGGTCACCATACTTGGCCACACACCACTTCCCTTTCCCCTTAAAAAAAAAAAGGAAACATGGTGGCACATTACAATTATCTTTAAACTTGTCCATAAGCCTGTAGCTGGAGATGGTAGCTTGGACATTACAATATTAGAGTTTTTTCATATAAAAACCAATTTAATACAACCACATGAGCACCAGATCCATGATGAGTGAATGTGTTTTTGATTGCGAATTTGATGGCATGTTTGTGCGCCTCAGGGAGACAATGAGGGTTATCTGGGAGAGGCACAGAGCCCAAGTGCGTCTTGCATCGCCTACCGCTGGATACAACGGGAACTGCAGCTGAATTTTCACTGCCCCATCTCTATTTCTCTCTCCCATCCTTTTGTCTTTTTGTTTGCTATCTCCTTTATGCTATTTTCCCTCCTCTCCTCGCAGTAGCACAGTTGGACAGTCCCACATGGCTGCGATGGAGCGGTTTAGAAAGGCTGCAGATCTGTTTTGTATGTGTGTGTGTGTGTGTGTGTGTGCGTGCATGGCTGGCTTAATTTTTATGATGGTGCACTGTGCTGTTATGAAAGTATGAGATCTCAAATGTCAGAGCAGGCCAGCACATTCACAACGTAAGAAGACTACCCGAAAGCGCAAGGAAGACTTCATCACGATATCTAGAAGGAAACAGAACAAACATTCCCCCAACAGAGAGCAAGTCTGAGAGAAAAGGAAAAGACAGAGCAGCAGAAAAAGAGATGGAGACAAAGAAGGACAGCGAGCGAGAGGGAGGCAGAAACAGATGTGTTTTCGGTGGAGTGTCGAACAAAGAGCTGGGAGGGGCGGCTATTACACCTCTCAAGGCTGCAGCTCACGCTCTCCAGCGCAGCTCAAGACAAAACGCCCAGCCCTCCCGGCTACTGCCGCCCCAGAGCCCTCGCTGCATCTTAATGGACTGCAACTGCCAATTAACGGTGTGTAGAGGCTCGGGATACTGTACGCTGAGTCGCTGACGTTCATTATTTTCTTCGTCTTGTCTTGCGCTTCAAAGGCTGAGCTGGGATCAGCAATTTCTTCTTTTTCATTATAAAACAAAATCCAGACTGCAGTGTTACACTTCTGGCCTTGAGAGCTTTCAGGACACGATCTGGTGTACATCCAGCCAATGCCATCGCAGAAAAAGGTGTATATGAAATTGATGTTTGGGGCGAGACAATGAACATTCCTCTCTGTCTGATCAATCACAGCTTAATTTTGAAACCACAGCTTGTTAAAGAAATGGATTTTTGTTGGCTTATTTTGTCATATATTTTACACCCAGAACACCGCAGCAACCACATAACAATGCATTAAAGTTGTCGTCTAACTTGCATCACACCCTTTGACCTACAGACAAGAATGCTACCTCAAATAGCGTGCTATTTTTATGATAAACAGTACATTTTGAAAAAGAATCATAAAAATATTTTGTACGCCAAATTGTATCACATAAAGCTGTATATACACACTATAGCAAATCTCAAATGGTTAATTGTTTATATACTCACCAAAATGTATACTAACGTATATTGCCCGGCTCTTTAATGGTAAATGTGGTCTGTAATGCATTATAGGTAGCATAGAAATGAACTATTTCAGCTTCTGTAAAGCTGCTTTGAAAAGTGCTATAAAACTGACTGGACTTAACAATATTTATATTAAAATCATTTAGATTATCACTGAAAAATGAACCCAAGCCATATCCAGAATATCAGAGTACTGGGTGGCTTTATTGACTTGGCTGGTCCACTATGACACCCTATCACCAAGCAAGCATATCTTCATGATTAATTAATTCTCTTGCAATTATGTTGGTAAACCAGCATCACACGCTTTCTTTTATTTAGTTACAGTGGACTAATACGATAGTATTAAAAAGTACATTAAATACTAAATACACCCCTAAATTCGGCTGATATTAGGCTTCCTTTGGATTGCATGGTTAGCAACTGCATTAGCATACGCGCTCTCAAACACAAAATTTATCTGATGATCAAACCACATTACAGTGTCCTAGAAAGCGAGGAGGTATCCAGAGACCATTTAATTGACTCATAATGATCTTTAGAATGGCAGCGACTGCATTTTGCGAAGCTACATTGAGAAGTTAAATGCATCAGGGACATAAAACAAAATAACACCAGCCCACACTCTTGTTAGAAACACCGATTTAGTGAAAGCCTCCAAGAATGAGAGTAGATGGAAACCCAGAGGACCAGTTCTAGCTAAATTATCCCCCCACAGAAAACGCTACAAAAACATTAATAATTGAGGATTAATCATATTTGTGGCTCTGGGCTTATTAAGATGGAAAATTGGATGAAATAATGACTGATTAGAAGGTGAGTGATGTAACTCTGATGTCCTGAGGAACCTTCAAAAGTTGGTGATAAGTAGGACTAGACTTCACAAAAGTGGTTGTGTTAACGTGTTTAATGTAGTATCATTTTGATCACATGACAGCACAAATCCAAACACGAAATATCAAAACATGTCATTTTGTACTTCAGAGTGTTTATTTACCCTCAAATACTTTTTACTTTACTGCTTTTTCACACTTGTTGATTTATACCATTTATTTTGATTGCTTTCCAGCTGGGCTGCTGAGTTTCTCATGCTTTATCAAATCTGTCAACAGCTGAATTACAGTAATGCAGTAGTCAATAGTGGCCTGAAGAGGAATGCATGACCTTTCTTTGTTCATCAGTTTCTCACTATGTCCAAATTTCCAGTTTTGTCCCAATTGGTAACTGTGTGTTACGGTCCATTAGCCTAAGTTTCCAGACGCCTCAATGGCAGCGACTTCCTTTAAGACAGTCTCCAGCGAGAGCTACTTCAGGGAAACCAGAGGACCCGTATCTAATTAAAAACTGGATAATGTCTTACTCTTTCTGTTATCCAAGGCTAAAAAACATTCTCTGAAAACGCAATACCTCTCTCTGCTTCTCTCTTTCTTACCCACTGCATTAAATTTTATTCCATGTTTGCTCAGTGAAAGGCTGCCTTATTATTTGTGAGATTTAGAGATTTCAGAAATCCATATCCCTCCAAATTAATATTTGTGTTTGAGGGGTATGGGCCATTTCATGATAACCAGTCAGGCACTCATAGGACAACGTCATGGATGATGATGTTTTTTCAGTTTATTTGATTCTGGCCTGCTCTGTCAATGTGCTGACAGACATTGTGGAATATTTGGAAAAAGTACTCACTTTAATCAAAAGGGTTCCATTGTTCAAAAATGTAGCAGCTTGATTAATAAAGGTGCCACACTGTGCACATTTTTCAGCATGCTGCATTCTAATCGGTGAACATCTTTTACACAGATTAGTAATACGTTTAATTAAAACGTTTAAATGGCAGCTTTTTACAATTTAGACATTGCACATCACATCTATATTCACATTCTCACTGGTTGCATAGCCCCATGGTTGGAAGCTTATATTTGGATGAAATTTTTATCTATGACACTGTCTAAAAATACATGTTTAGAGGCATGTCTAGAGCACTGCTGCCCTGAACTTCACAAAAGGCCAGTAAAAAGACTTCAGTATAATTATCTCATGGAAAAAAAAAAGTGCAAAACTTGAGATGGTAATGTGACCAATATTCATGACGGGTTTTCAATAATTCAACACTCTGCAGTCAATTATTCCACTTACATCAGTGACCACGTGTACACTGCCACCCTTAAATGCGAGCTACTTCTCATCTGAACAGTTTTAAAAATGAATCACCACCTTGGAACGTCTGTGAATCAATCAGAATCGAGCACTCAACAGTGATATGCTATAGTTTACTGAATAGGCTCAGTTGTGTGAATACTACAACAAACTGTTGGCGAAGTTGTCTATTGGGAATGGAGCCATTTTTATCACTAAACATGTTTTAAAAAAACATTACAGGTCAAATGCTTACTTGGAAGCTTGCATGAATTTGATAAACAGCAGACAGATATGGTGCAAGGAGGCCAGTGACCATGTTGTGTAAACGCTATATATTTTACATAACCTTGTACAGTACATGGTTAGCTACTATTCCTACCCGATCACTGAGAGAAATTTATGGCCATGTCACACAGCAGTTTTGAGCACATGCATTTAGTTTATGTCAACTCCATGAATGCTTTCAAACTCCTAAGAGTGATGGATGTCTCTCCTGAAAGGATCTCAAACACTGCGATTGTCATACCTTCACACAGTCTCTGAAAATACTGCCTGCATACGGTCTGTTCAGCTGGACCTCCTCTCTCACTGTTTGTTTTGGAAGATCAAGGAACAATGAATCATGAATGTGCAGTCCTCGGTGTGATTACTCATAATAAACAGGCTGCCTTGAAGAGGAAAGCAAAAGCTAAAATGGAAATAATTGGCCATAAATAACGCTCAAGGCTGCAGTAAGGTTCATTAAACAACAACAATAACAGTAATAAAAAACTGTTTGCATGCAAGAGAGATGTGTAGTTTTATTTACACGGAACAACTGAATCAGTCGGCCTCCACCTCTTCAATCTCTTCAGTTAGTCTCAGATGCCCACGGACCACCTATGGACCTCTCACATACCTTATGCATAATCCATGCAAAATTGCAATTAAAATAAGTAAATACTTTCAAGGAAGATACAGTCACTCTATTTGCCAAAGTTTAATAACCTCAGATCTTTAAAAGACAGAGTAGTTTAGTTTGAGATACTTTTACAAGAATCCTCCTTACTCATAGCTGTATCACTATATGTGCTGCATATTTGCAGGTGAATTTTCAGAATTCAGGTTCACTTTTTTGACAGTCATCTCAGTTACTCAATGACTCTGTTCCAAAACCTAGTAAGCTGCTAATCCAAGCAGCATTTTAAGGCATTATCAGTGTGTTATGGCTAGTTAGCATGATCCAGTTAGTTCGTACTGGTAGACGCAATGATAACAACTCCATTCTGGAGGAAAAATCTGCCACTAATCTCATTCGATTTCAGTTAGGATGCAGCCTTATAAGGCAGCTGCCCATGTAGACATCAAAGCAACACATCAGGTTTTGGAAGAGAACCACTGACAATATAATTAATTATAATTATTATAAGAATCTATCTATCTATAAAGAATTAAAAATGCTTTGTTAATTTCAATTCAGTTCTTGAATTTGAATGAGGCAGTTAACAGGATTTTATTTTTATGTATTTTTTTATTTATTTTTTTAAGGAAGTGAAATAAAATTGAACCTTTATGTAAATTCATAACAAGCGTAATAGGAAAGAAAAAAAAAAAAAGAAATAGGAAAAAGCTGGCTTTACAGTCTTGTTGGCTTGACAGTTAGATAAGTTAAAGTTTTAGTTCTTACGGACAGACACATTTAACGGGGACCTATTATGCCCCTTTTTACAAGATGTAAAATAAGTCTCTGATGTCCCCAGAGCGTATATGTGAAGTTTTAGATCAATATACCCCACAGATAAATTTTTACAGCTTGTTAAAATTGCCATTTTTAGGGTGTGAGCCAAAACGCACTGTTTTGAGTGTGTTGCTTTAAATGCGAGTGAGCTGTTGCTCCCAGAGAAGAGGGTGGCGCTTCAAGAGCTCTAGCTCTGCATTAGCAGTGCTAGCCTTTACAAATAAACATTCCCCTATTAATACAAGCCTGTTATCTTTACAGAAAACTACTCAGTTTCAAAGTCAGTTATCTGATTATACTGTGCATAATAAATTCACGTTTATGAATTACACAGACGGGGAGCACGGCGGGATAAAAATAACAACATAGCTGGTCTCATGCTATCACAGACTTCATAAATCCGACTTCTGATTATGAGCTTGACAACTTCAAGCGATCGACTCACATTGCTTTCATACGCAACTTTTAACTACCACATTCCTATTCACGATCATTCTGGCAGCACTTGAAGGCAGCATCAGTGAAAACACAGAGACAATGATAGCTTTAGCATCATTAGCCTTACAGAGTGCCAAGAAGCTCTTTCAGAAAGGCAATTTGGAAAACAAACGCGTGATACTTACTTTGTCTGGAGCTGACATTCGTGCACGAAGCGTTGGTATTAATTCCTAAACATATTGGGGACGTTACTGATTTTTTCCGGGATATTTCCTTCGAAAATGAAATTTAACCACAGTGTCCTCGGCTCAGATGAGGGGAGATTATGGCGACTCCTATGTTTATTAGTGCATCCCAAAACACAACACTTGTACAGCCTCTTTGGTGCTGACAGTGTATATATCTCCAGTAATGGCAGACATCTTCTCACTCAGGGCTGTGTTTATGCTAATAGGGCAGAGAGCGTCACAAATGGGTGGGACTTTTTCCCCTCGGTGACGCGCAGAGAGGGAGAATCTGAAACAGCTAGTTTGGAAAGACTGTTTATGACTTACTGGTTTTATAAAAAAATGAGTTGGTGGATTTTTAACATTATAGGCTGGTTGTTTTCACACACTGCGGCCACACAACTGTGTTCAAACAGCTTATAAAAGTGATTTTTGCATAATAGGTCCCCTTTAAGATTAAATTAATTTCCCAGAATGCCATTACCTGTTGAATTCAAGTAAATCCATGTAAAACCATCAAAATAATACACATTCTTTCATTTAAACTTCTCGGAGCAGCTGCCTTGTGGACAGAGGCCCATCATTATCAGTGACTGAAATTAATTTCCCCTTCAAAACTGCAGCCGGTTTTCATTTCCATGCGAGCGAGGTTAAAATGGTCCATTTCTTGTTTTTCCACTGCCATACTCTATTAGACAGCATATCGACACCGCACCCACATGTTATGTATGTATTTAATTATGCCACTGGACAGCCTCTGGTACCACAAGAGCCAAAGCGTCCATTTCAACCTCTCTAACTTTGTGATGATTAATAATTGTTCCTGGGAGGGAAGAGAAGAATTATATGTCTGTTTGCTTTTTCCCCTGCGTCTGTTATCAACTGAGCGATAGTCCTCTTCAGCCGCTGCTAACCTCGTTTAAGGACATGCTATCTTGGGCCAGAAAGTGTAAAGGAGTAGGGTTCTTTTGTTAAGATCTATCATTTAAACATCTGGCATGTAGTACCTCTACTAATTCAATGTCTGTAGGTTGTAGATAAGTTACATTACAAAAACCTTGGCTATGGCTCATCTAGTCTATGTCAAGAAGGAATTCACTTCTGGTTCTACCTTCCCAGTTACCCGATCCTTGGCTGGCAAAAATCCACTGTGCTGTAGTGGATACAACATGCTTTAAAATATAAATAAATAAACAGCAAGGAGTTACACAAAAGCCAAAGACTAAACATATGTACATACACTAACAATAGTACAAAACAAAAAAATGTGTCCTCCATAAGAAAAACAATCATCATCAAAAAAAAAAAAAAAGTTAAAAACAAATACAAACAAAACAACTGGAATCAAAATCTCAAAATGTATTATATTCATGTCACACAGAAAATAACTGCTATGTAAAGCTCAGCAGTTGGACTGAAACTTTATTAAAAAAGGCAACATAAACAAAATATAAACTAAGAGTGATAGTCTGAGGTAGATTAGCAGCTGCATTAAGTTTATATGTCAGCCATTGATCAATTTTGATTAAAATCCCTGAAAGCAGCAGAGCTCATTGGAGTATTACTGTTTATCTGGCCAATTAAACAAATCAATGGAACAGGTGAATTAAAGACCACTACAAAACACACATGTGCACTGCCTGTTCAGTGCTTAACCTTCAACAACTAGCAGTCACATTGAATATTGAGTTTTGTTTTTTATTTTACTGCCCAAATGAAGTTACCTGACATAACAGAACATATAATCTGTACTGGCTGCAAAAGGTCATCGATGCTCAAGGAGGCAACACATGATGGTATGTACAGTAAACATTAAGGATGATTAAAATACAGTTTGTGTAAATCACTGATTTTTGCAAAAATCTGTTATGAACCTTCACTTAAAGTTGCAAATATAAAGACGTGCCATTTGCAAAATATGTAAGATATTTAGTAATTTTACTAAAGAGAGAGAGAGAATGAGAAAACTACAAGAGTACTTTTGGGGCTGAAATCATTAAACTCCACACTGATCACCATTTTAATTTCTGCAATCTGATGTACTTCCAAATTAAACAGGAGGTTCAACAAGAAAAAAAAATGTAGGGCAAGAGTTAATCAATCAATTGGGAATTGATTGGATCATAAAAAAAAATACATAGCAGAAAGGAGTTCATTAAAAATACATAGCAGAAAGGAATCAGGTAAAAATAAAAGTAATTAGTGGTTTCTGCTGAAAAGGAAAGACATTTCAGAGGTGAGGAAAGATATAAAAATTCTTATATAAATACATTTTGATTCTTCAGTTAAACCGTGTTCTTCATCTCGTCCAAAGTCACTGGATTGTTCAGCATGGACCTTCACTAAACAAAGCCTCATGAAAGAAAGAATGAAAGAATGAAAGAAAGAAAGAAAGAAAGAAAGAAAGAAAGAAAGGAAAGAGGAAGGGAAAAAAAACTCTTGACAACCTTAAACGTTTCAACTTTAAACTTTTGAGAGATCTTTGTAACTTGTCTCTGAAAAACATGAGAGCTTAAGTCAACATAAGTCTGTATTTTTACACACTGCATTAAAATAATAACTAATGAGTGTGATCAGCAATTGCATGTGATTTCCATTACATTTCCCTTAATTTATGTTGGTTATTCACATAGCTGGTTTGTCTGGATTACTGTCAAACTGAGCAGAGCTGGCTGGTGTCCAGTTGGTCGAAAGGATTCAGGGACTCTACAGTTAAATAACAACATGTGGAGAACAAAGCCTGCTTTCATATACCCTCCCACCGCTCTTACTAATGCATTGGAGTATTTCATCTGCAGTTAGAATTTGACAACAAACATTTGAATTTATTTCACCAGTCATTCTGATGCATAGCACTTTTCCTAAAAATAAAGATACTTGTCGAGTTCATATTCCAGTGGCTTTCTGTAAAACTCTAACCAACAAGTTGTTCACAATGACACTAGCAAAAACTAAAATTCTGTCATCATTTTCTCAAGTTGTTCCAAATCTCTTTGTTAAACACAAAAGAAGATATTCTGAAGAACATCAGTCTAGTAATACGATCTAATTAATATTAAGGCTTATCTGTTCCATTATATTTCTTTTCCTGTGTTTTTACAGTGTTGCGCATTATAACCAATCACACACGATTATGTTGAGCTTATGAATGCAATAGCCAATCAGAGGCGTTCAGATGAGTCATCGCTGATGCAGCGGAGTTTTGTTGTTCAGCGTGCGCTGAATGAAATCTGACTCGCAAAATCTCTCGTCATCAAACAGCAAAGGGCAGATGTATGTGTGATGCAAGTATAAGAAATTTATTCATCCTACAGTGTAGATAACTTCAATGATTCAATGGGAGTGTTTTTTAAAGTGCATAAACTTGCGCTAGACTGAAGTCAGTGATGCTCTTTGGTAATGTAAATGTTCTTTGCTCTCTTCTGTAGCTCCTTTTTGAATAACTTAAGAAATGTAAGCATTCTAATTAGTAAATTACAATGTTTATATTAAATTATCATGTTAAATACAAATTCAGTCATATTAAAAAACATTAAGCTGCTTTTAGCCTTACCTTGGAGTTGGTTCACTTTTCTCTTGAGAGTTTTGGCAATTTCCATCGAGTGTAAAGGGCAAAAACTGTGGGTCACAACTGTCCGAGTGCATGTAAGATGCTGTAAACAAAATCAAACTAGAGTAGATGATGAACAAAGAGCGTGTTCATACCCACAATAATAAGATAAAGTTAGTCCAATTTCATTTCACATATAAACCTATTTATCAGCAATCTTTATCAAATTTCATGGAAACACTTGCATTGTGGGGATTTTCTAATGAGCTGATTTTTGACAGGTATCAGTGTAATTTTATGTAAATCTTGTTGAGTTTCTACAAAATACCTCAGTGAAAGCTGTTTATGGAGAAGGTAAGGAGCATAGTAAACCATCTACTGCTAAAATCTCTTGGCTTAAGAAGCATGAGGCATTGATCACTGTAATGCTCCCCTTTCATCAGCTGTCTTAGAAATGACTGTAGTGGCCAAGAACATGTGTTACACTGGAAAGCAAAGGAAAAAATAGCCTGAGGAACAAACTGCGCTTAGCTGAAGGTCTTTCACAGACTCCATCACTGACCCTTACATACAAAGTTAAGGCAGTGATTTCAGCTGTGGCTGCCCATTCTCAGATACAGCAGAGTCATAATACTTACTACTGCTCTGCTGTAGGCCTACATTTTGAGGTTTCTATCACACACAGTGGTCCCAAAAAGTATTTACCACACTTAAAATGTCATTGCAATAGGCAATAGATATACTGTTGAAAATGCTTTCATGCTTTGTTATACTCAATTTACAATTGGACTTAAGTTTTCAAAGGTGCCCAAAAACGTTTGGGGTCTTAATATATTGTGTAAAATATTAAACTTGTTTTTAAATATATGAATCATGGCAGTTATTGTTCTTTCATCACAACATCACAAGTAAGTGAATGTATGGATGAATTCAAAATAATTTGTCTTTACTCTTTAAAAGAAAAGTTATTTATTGGCATCATTTAACATCCATGGAACCTTTCCATTGCATAAAAGGGCTCTTTATAAAAAAAAAAAAAGGTTCTTTAGATTATAAAATGTTCTTCACACTAAGAAAAAATGGCTCTTTTATGAACTGTTCACTAAAAAGTTCTTTGATGAACTAAAAATGATTATTCTATGGCATCACTTTGAAAATACCCTTTAGGAACTTTTATTTTTAAGAGTGATGGTGTGAATGTTATTTTTGACATTTTGCCTTCTAAAATTAAAAATATTCCGGATCGTTCTTCATTTTTACCTCTTCTCCATTATTGTAGGTGTCATTTGCATGAGTTCTCAGAAACCCAGTAAGATAAGATCATGTCAAATGATTGTTTTAAAAAAAATGAACACCCTCATAACTATATAAGCAAAATTGTCAATCCCTCAACCTCTTTAATTCCATTCTTTCAAAATAAACTAGATTATAATTTCCAGTTTTACTTTCTTCTGTTTGTCTTACTTGGCATATAATACAGTCTGTGTATACAGAATTGTTTCTGCTAATATGTTTTCTACTAAAAGGATTTTACTCACATGCATTTTATTCCTGCATGAATACAAATCCCAGAAAGACAGACCTCAAAATAATCCCCAAAGTGTTTTTCCAACACTCAATGAATTTGTTCACTGATCCAATTCAATTCGGTGCTCTGTTCTCTTATACCCTTGTGTCTTTGGCACCTCGTCTTTTCCCAGCATTCAACTGTGTGCCTAACCATGCATGATGGCGTTCTATAAATTGACCATCTTCTCCCGGCTCGACTATCTGTTTCTCATTTCTGATCTTTCATAGCATGACTTCTATTCTCTCTCCTGTTTTTTTCCCCTTAAAGACATTTGAGAAGAAAACACTGACCCATTTCGGAGGGATCACCCTGTTCTTCTCAGAGCCATTCAGTCTGACTGCACAAAGTCAGAGTCCATGACCTCTAACCTCCTTGTGCTCAGGCCTTGCCTCAGTGGCTTTCCACTGAATGGCACTTATTGTCTGCCAGTTACGGACATAGGCTCATAAATCTTGCGTATATGCGTTGTACAGGAGGCATTGTGGCATAGCAAAGGAGAATAAATCTGCCTTTTTCCTCCCTTATCCCTCCTTTACTATCTTTACAAGCTGGGAAACAGAGCTTAGGAAATCATTGTCCTGATCAGATCGACCCTCGGCTCCGTGAGAAGCTGTTGTTTAAAAGCCATGCAGGGATGTATTAGTGGACAAAAAGGGCTGAAAACTACAGAAAATGAGCTGATGAGTCGTCTCTATGCATTCATCCAGGCGAGAAACGACACTGGTATTTTCTAAAAGGTTTTGCTGGACTAAAGCTGCTTTGTGGGATTGTAGCTGCTTTCTTGAGGCTGATTCCTGACCAGCCACTGGTCATCTTGCATTAAAAATTACACGTAAACACTGCCTTTACCCAAATCTACTTCATATAGACAAAAGCAATTTCTAAACAATTTTTATCAGATTTTTCACCATGTTATTTCAAATAATAAAAATGTCTTTTCAATCCCTCCAGCTACGAGTAATGCCCATGTTGCACAATTCGAGTGATTTTCAATGGATAACTCCTGTCAAATTTTGAAAAGCATCAGATTACAGAAGTAAAAATGGCTTGCATGCAACACTGCATGTAGCAAAAGTAACACAAGTAAGATTTTGATTGTCCAACATCAATATTCAAAATGATATTCGTAAATTAAAATATTTTATTCATAATGTGACATCACTAGCCAGTAGTTTCTAACAGGTGACACCATCACTAAATTCAATGACCTTTCATCGTCCCAACAAGAATATTTTTTTCTTATTTAGCACCCTCATTGAAGACGACTTTGTAAAGCAAACAGACTTTAGAAATGTAGGAGAAAAGCTTAATTTGACGATACAAAATGCTACACTATGAGAAAAGTTTGTTAAAATATGGTGCAAAGTATCATGCTAATATAAACGAATGTTCTGTTTCACGGATTTTACCTTAAAATGGATTTTTGAAAATGACCTTTCATGCAGTGTGTAACACAGCTCTAAGTGAATGAAAACATCCTGCAAACTTTTAAATCTGAAAGTGCACCGTATAAGGTTATTGTCTCTCAAAAGAAAGAGTCGACTCTGAATCATTGAAACGAGTCGTTTTTAAAATGAATCCCAAGCCGTTTCATGTTGACGTCAACATGAAACATCAGCATATTGCCCGCCCACTTGTTGCGCGCGCAGACCTGGGAAAACTTGATTTTCGCTTTGGTCTGAATGAAAATGCAAATTCATTCTTTACCACTAGGGGCCGCTTTTGGAGCGTTAAAAGCTCACAAACATTGCTTTAAATGAAATCGACCAATCACCGCAGATTAGCGTCATGCAAAGGAGGGGTTTGGAAAAAAGAATCGTTGAACGAATCGTTTGGGAGTCGTTGAGCAAATAAGGTATATATAAATGCATATTATAAGAAAATGAAAGTGTTTTTTGACCTTGCATGCTTGTCAACCTGTTATTGGGACTCCCAAAAACTATGAACCTTTCATAACCCATAATAGGTGTACTTTAACAGAAAATGTCCTGGTCATTTTTTTTCCAGTTTAGTTCCAAAAATATGAAGACAAAAAAAAAAAGAACATTCTGTTTAGACCTAATCATGACTTCAATATGACTCCAGACTCAGGCACAGACTTTAGACTGGATTCTGACTGGCAAAACAGTGACTTAGCAGCAGACCTGTGATGGACATCTGCTAGTATTAGAGTAGATCTCTTTATTGAGACCAACTCTTGGAACTCTCCTATCCTCCTCGACACATTAGCAGATCGAGTTTCCTCGGGGACAGACACAATCTAATCAACACACACAAAACACCTACTAGAGATCTCAGTTTTGAAAAGAGAGAAGTCTACATTCTTTCAGCATGTTTTCTCTCTCATATTTCCACTAGAACACTCTTGTCTATGCTTTGCTCACAGGTCTGTTTGTAGATTCAGTAACTGCATCATGCACACAGTCATAGATATTTCCAAGTAACGTCACAGCGGTTTATTAATGAAGGAAACTGCAGCTTGAGAAGCCTGATACCTACACATAAGGCAGACCTAAAACCAAATCTCTTATCAATCAATATGCCAATCAATATGCCCAAGCAAACAAGAAGCAGAAATTAGACACTCTGTCTCTCTGGTCTCGCATAGACTTACTGAACAAAGCATTGTTTATATTGCAACTGTTTCTGACCAAGAACTGCCCACTTAGACAGGAAAAAACCATGAGGTGCTTTTATCAGGAAACAGTAGTTCATTTAGTCAATGAAATTACAGATTAAAATGAATGTGCATCATGATGATATTGAATCTATTCGATTAAACTCTTTAATTAATAAAACATACTGCTAACAAAAACATGACGAGCAAAAAAAATAACCCCACAGGATACTAATGCACGAACAATGTTTTCAGAAGAAAAAAAAATTAAAATAAAAAAAATCGAGAAAGAGTATGTTTATTTGAAATACTCAAAAAATCTTCACAAAATGACACAAAGGCAAACGTGAACTAAGTTACATACAAGTCACATCGTAATTACGTTCTTTCCATAACATGATAATCTTTCAATATTTTGTTGAATTTTGCACTTCCATCAACTAAAAGTTGCTTTCGCTGATTAAAATTACATGCCGTTTTAGAAATTTACAGTAAAACAAACTAAAACTAATGAACATGACATGATATTTGTTTAACCTACAGGATACTTTCATCCAAATAAATATGACTACAACAAAAATGGTCTAAAAATGTACATTACAATAACTGCAATAAAATCATGAAAATAATGGTGCATCTTTGAATATTTGTAAGAAAAACACAGAAATGTAGGGAAAACTTTGTCTACACCATGATTGGAACATCTGTTCATCTTTAAGTGAAAAATTGACTAGACATAAAAAAATAAAATAAAATTCTACAAGACTATTTAAAACTTCCAAAGCAAACTTTGGAAAATCGTAATGATTAGTTTGTACTCCTGCCATTCGAAACTGACACTATAAATGCCACTGGTCTAATATCTCTTCTTCATTAACTAGATGATTCATACTGTATATTGACTTACCATATATTCCATATTCTCTGTCTGAGCTGTCTTCTTTTACTTTTTTTCTTTGCAAAGGTCAATAAGTTCATGTAGGCAATATGGAAAATTAATTCTTTGATCAGAAATATAGCCTTTGTTTTTCTTTCTACTCTGTTATCCTAAAAGCTTTGTGAACTGAATGACCCGTCTCTATACTGCACATACAACCAAAGTGAAACATCAACAAATCATGTCCATTCCCAGAGCAGTTACAGGATAAACCCTTTCGACTAGAACCATTAACACTGCTCCATCTTTCAGAGGAATCCCCTCTGGGATTGTAATGAATGGAAAGTCTGACACTGAGAGATGGAGATGGCGAGGAGATGAAAGGAAGAGGCTTAGAAGTGCTTACTCAGCAACTGACTTCAATGATCTCACTTCCTCTCCCACCATTGGACAACAAAACTGGTTGAAGAAGAAAAAAAAAGAATAATTAATACATACGTCAATGAAATTCACAGGCTCTCCTTGAATGTTGTTTTATTGAATAGAAAAAAAGTCTCAAGCTTTTCTGTGGATAGAGAGGACTGTATGAGACCTTTTTATTCATTGTTGATTCTGAATGATTGACAAAATGCTTGTAGGTGTCGATGGACGCTTTTCACAGACTGTGGTGATGTTGTGACGATTTTAATTTGAGGTGCCAGCCTGGTAACTAATCCAGACAATTTTTAGTAATTAAAAATTAAACGTCCCAAAGGAATCTAATACATTTTATAT
>JAFVLL020019873.1:0-49381 GCA_021397915.2 Tor tambroides
ATATTAGAATGATTTCTGAAGATCATGTGACACTGAAGACTGGAGTAATGATGCTGAAAATACAGCTTTGATCACAGAAATAAATTATACTTTAACAGATATTCACATAGAGAACAGCTGTTTTAAATTATAATAACATTTCACAATTTTTACTGCTTTTTGATCAAATAAATTGGTGGGCAGAAGAGACTTCTTTAAAAATCAACTTTTAAACAGTAGTACACTTATTTAAATAAAAAACATATACAGTATTTTATTATATAATGCAATAAAATATTATTACTATTTAAGTAATGAGATCTAATAAGAATCATAATTATGACAATTATTAAAAAAGAAAAACATCCAGGCATATTACAGCAATTAAAAACTGTCTTGCAAAAAGAGTTCTTCTTGGTCCTAAAAACTTTTTTCCTTTTCTTTATGCAACTTATTTTTTTTGTCCTTTTTAATAATGATGTGAACAATGATCCGGTGAGAAACAATTATTTCAGTCAGGCCAGTTAATTATCTGATATTTGTCCATTTTGAGATACAATATCAGCAGATAACTGTGTGTCAGCCGCTTAACAGAAGCATTAACGCTCTCTTCTGTCAGTCCCACAATGCACCAGCAGTGCATAATGCACATTATCTGTGTGTGTGTGTGTGTGTGAGACACACTGTGTGTGTGTGTGTGTGTGTGTGTGTGTGTGAGATTATCAGTGCCCCGTCGCACCTCAGTCTCTCGCAGGCGTCTGCGCAGCGTGTCGCTGGGGTCAGATTTGTTGCGCAGACGCTCCAGCTCGCGCTCCAGACGCTCTTTGGCCTGACGGATGTTCTGCAGCAGCTCCGTGGCTTCTGTGCTCGCCTTGACCGCCTGCAGGGTCAAAGGTCAAACACATGCAGAGCTCATTAGAGGAACTGCATAATACACATTATTCATGTAACACTTAGTTTTGGGTCAAGAGGTCAGTCTGTGACCTTTAGATCCTCTAAAGATGTCTTTCCAAAGGTACACAGCAAAAGATTCAAATTCAGTGCAGATACAATAAGATTACTGAGGTTAAGGGGTGTCGTTAGTCTCTGTACCATAGGAAATCACGCTAACACGCAGACTCTACAACATGGTGGATTAAACACTAAAGTAATATACTGTACTGCATTATGTCTGCGGTCTGTAGCATGTTAACATACAGCACCTTTGAGAGTTTATCCTGCAGCTCCTGGATCTTCAGCTGCTGCTCGGCGTTTGTCTGGAACACAGAAGCTCATAAAGTCACACACTGTGACCATCACAGCAGACGAGTGTGTAATTAGAGGAAATTAAAACGTCCGCGCAGGTGAAGTCAATGACTAGGCGATGTTTCAAAGAGACGTTTAGCACCTGGATGGCGAGGAAAGTGCAGAGATGATCACAGTGTAGTTTAACTAAAACTAGTGATGCACCATTTATCAGTATTGACCAACAGTTATTTATTACCATCAGTCAGACCAGGCTGATATGGAAAAATAAAATAAAATAATACTGAAAACAATATCAGGGCTTATGCATTCCAATCAGAGTTATTGTAGTATCACTCGAATACTATTATAGTTTTAATTCATATTTTGAATCAGTTTTTATGTTTATATTTTCCATTTTTATTTTAATTTTAGCAAAAAAAAAATAATTTTGTTGTGTGTGCATTTTTTTTAAATATAGGTATGTCTATAAAGTTTATATCAATTTCAAGTTTAGTTTTCGTTACTTCAAGATAATCAAGATAAACTAAAATAAAATGCTGCCTTAGCTAAAATAAAGTAAGAATATGTATGATTTTAATTTTAGTTTCATTTTTTAAAACAACAATAACTCTGGTTCCACGGCAAACAGGACTCCTAAAAAAGGTAGCCTAGAAAACAATGGTCCATCTTAATGATTAAAATAAAATCACATCTGAGATGTTTTGCACTGAATGAGTGGAATATCGAATTAAAAAAGTTATTTGTTCAAGGATCCTGTTATTTGTGATCTACCCTGTATCTACAGTATATACAGCTCTCATAATAACATCAAGTACAATTTTTAAAAGGGTTTTTCTACAAACATGTGAAAACTTTGAATAGCAAATGCAAATTTTCAGTAAAACATGGTGTTTGAGTGTGTAGCTTTAATAGATGAGCTTATCACATTTTATAAAAACATTTATTCATGAAGAAGTGTCCTCTCAAAATGAAACTACTTGACCGGAGAGACATTTCACAGCATGAAGAGCGCAGTGAGTATCATTGAGGATGATTAACACACACATCAACACACACACACACACACGCACGCGCGCGCGCGCGATGTGACTGAGCAAATCAAAAAAGGATTGAAACTCACTACAGAAATTTCCATGACTTTTTTAGATTACATTCAGTGTTTTTGCAGGCCTAGAAATCACAGATGTCCCTGATATTTCACGGTTTTGCATGACTCTGGGAGCTGTGCTGCTTTATTAACGATAATAATTGAGCACCTGTATGATCTGACTGTGACGGCTCTCGTGGGATCTATTTGAGCTCTCAGTCAGAGATAAAGGAGCCCACAGGGACGCCCTGTCCATCCCAGAGAAGTTTGAGTCTAGCGTATGATCCACCGGTCTGCTCTATTATTCATTTGGAGGAACACAAACAGATTTCAGACGAATTTCAGTCATTGTGTGTTTTACCTTCTCGAGTTTAGAGAGCAGCTCCTCCACCTCTGATTTCCCCTGCTCCTTCGCCTGAACACAACACACAAACACAACACAAACATCACAATCACACGACAGGATCATCGAGAACAATCCCTCACACACTAACCACATGTACTGTATCTATCGGCCAGGGAGAGCTAGCAGATTCTGATAATGGCAACTTCTGAGAATATTGATTAAATTCAATCAATCAATTTCAGCTCTATAAACAATGACACATCATACAGAGAGAGAGAGAATATTAATAATGTAATTTAATTTATAGACAAAATATAATACATGTATTAATATATAATTACATAAATACATCTATAAAATATATTATTATAATTTACATAATATATAATACAAATTATTAATTATAATAGAGAGGGATGGCAAATAAATAATGTAATTTAATTTATATACAAAATATAATATAATAGGTATATTAATAAAACAAAAAATAGAAGTATTTTTATTTACATAAAATATATATTTATAATTTTTTATATTTTGCACATATATTAAATTGTAATATATATAAAAATATTTAATCTACTGTATAATTAACCCAAATTATTACATATATATTATATATATTATAAATTCTATTATATAACAGAGAGAATAAAAATAATGCAATTTAATCTATATACAAAATATAAAAATAATCAAAGTTATTATTACTTAGAGACAGATTAAATAATGCAAATTAATACTATATTCAAAAAATATTTAATATAAATATAAAAAAAAATTTTTTTTGAACAATGACTGGATTTATGTTGCTCATGATTATAAAATCATCTTCATTTGACTGCTTCTGTTGAAATGCTTAAAATTAGTTTTGTAGAAAAATATATAAATTCTGCATATGTCCACATTTCTTTACAAAACAAAGATATTTATAATGCAGTTTAAAAGCATCCCAGGATGCACCTCATGAGTGTCCAGAGCAAACAGAGCTCAGAAAAGAAACGCAAATACTGAAAAACTCAAACACTTCTAATGTGTGGACACTAGTCAAAATAAAGAACGAGCAAATGTGACTGGTTGTGTAGAGATATTGTCATTATAATTGGTCACTGACTGAACACACACACACACACACACACACACACACACACAAACACACCTTCTGGATCCTCTGCTGGTACTCGGCTGCTTTCCTCTTGAGCTCTTCGCTGGTCTGCCGTGACTCTCGCAGCTCGGTCTCGTACAGGTCGCTGCGGCGGCGGGCGGCAGACAGATCCTCCTCCAGCTGCCTGATGGTCACCTGCATCTCCTCCAGCTGAGCGTGATACTCCTGAACACGGCAAACACACCATCAGACACTCTGCTGAATTACTACAACTAGAACCATAGCACTGTCCAACAAACATATAAATATCACAGCACACAAATATGATAACCAGCCAGTACAGAGCCTGATACAGTGTACTATTTTACACGGTTATGAGCGGTGCTATTTTAATATTATTCATATACTATTAAAGTTTTTTATCAAAATCATTAAATAGCTTATTTATTTTTCAACTCATTTTAATTAAATTTTTTGTATTAATTGATTTCTATTATAATTTATTATTCAATTTTATTGTTTTAAACTTTTTTCAGTTACTTGCCAACATGTCTATTTTTTCTTATTTCTTATTTTATCATCGTCATCAAATTTTTTACATTTTCTAAGTTTTTCATCTAACATTTATATTTACTTCAATTTAATTTCAACTTTGTTTCATTTCAATTAACAAAATGTTTTTTATTGTTTTAGGTAACAATAACCCTAGTTATTTTCTAATTATTTATATATTATTTTAATTAAAATCATTGATTAGCTTTATATATATATATATATATTTTCAGTTCTTTTTTATTTTGGTTTAATTTAGTACTTTTATTATTTTAAACTTGTTTCAGTTACTTGCCAACATTTCTAAATTTTGTCATCTAATATTTATATTTTATTTAAGCTTTATTTGAATTAACAAAATGTTTATAGGTAATGTTCAAGGTATCAATAATAACCCTGGCCATGAGCAGGGTTACTTTAGTATTATTTACATACGAACACAGTTTTCAACCATTAATCGACTTTTAGTTTTATATTCTTAGTCCATTTTAATTTTAGTTATTTTTTAGTAATTTTATTATTAAAATTTCTAAAATTTACTAAAATTTATTACATTTATTATTTAATTTTATTTCATCTACTCACCAACATTTCAATTATTTTTTAATTAAAAAAAATATATATTTTCTTTGCATTTTATTTTTTTATTTTATTTCTGCTTTATTTCAATTAACACACTGTTTAATGTTCCGAATATGTAAAAAGTTTTTTTTAATAGTTATAGGTAAGAATAATAACCCTGGTTCTGAGCAGCACAAGACTCAGATAAAGCTCTGCTGCTCCTGTGAAACGAGCCGCTGACGGCCGGACGGGTTAATGAGGGGTTGAGCGAGTAAGACGCGTTAAGGAATTAAACGAGCGGCTTCAGAGAGTGACTGAAATATAATGTGAATGATTACAGGCTGAGATTCTCCCTGAAGCCGGCGGGTCTCGCGAGGTTAATTGTGCTGAGTTTAGAGGTCTGAGAGAAACACACTTTCACGAGCTCTTCACCTCATTTCAGTTCGACCAAACACAGCATCTTAGTTTGGATCCAACGAGGAAACATTTAAGAGACAAATGATGCTTTAGCTGCCAAATTACAGGACTGCTGCATATAGATGTTTGTTCAGAGGGACTGTGACTCACAATCATCAAGTCATTTAAAGCTGCTGTAAGTGAACCGTAATGGAAAATATCACTATTAAACGACAGACTCCAATGAATGATTATGTGTTGATGAAATATCACACACTAACAGCACTAGAGCCTGGATAATGCATTAAACAACGAAACTGCAGGTTGATATTTAAGCCTAAATTTAAGATTTATGCATCTGGATTACATAGTTTTATCATAAACAAACTAATAAACTTAATGCAATGCATATTTTTTAGTCCTACATAAATGAAACAGTTAAGAAACAGGTCAGATTTCTGCTCTCAAAAAGTCACAGCATAGTTTATTATTAACTATTTGTGATCAAATTATTAACTATTTATTATAAGCTATTAATATATTTGGTTGTGTTTAAATAATTATATTTCAAAATGCATTTATTTAAATTTCTTAGAATCAGCTATTATTCATACTTTTGTGAATGTTATATATTTTATAAACATGGCTAAAATATGACTAGCTGTGGAACAAGTAATATTCAATCAGTCAAAATGTATTTTTGTATATTTTCTAAAACAGTATCACGTTTATGATCAGTTCAGTCACTTCTTTCAGAGATGCATCTATCAAAACCAGACATCTCAGTAAATAGCTTACGCTTTTTAAAGATGCAGCCCTTGTGTGTGTGTGTGTGTGTGTGTGTGTGTGTGTGTGAGTGTGTGTGCGTGTGAGTGTGTGTGCGTGTGTGTGTGTGTGCGAGTGTGTGTGCGTGTGAGTGTGTGTGTGTGTGTGAGCGTGTGTGTGTGCGTGTGTGTGAGCGTTTATGATCAGTTCAGTCACTTCTTTCAGAGATGCATCTATCAAAACCAGACATCTCAGTAAATAGCTTACGCTTTTTAAAGATGCAGCCCTTATTGTGTGTGTGTGTGTGTGTGTTAGTGTGTGAGCGTGTGTGTGTGTGTGTGCGTGAGAGATTGAATCGGGCTGATATTGATCGGAGGAGACTGACAGTGAAAGCTGTGTTGTGGATCAGATCTGCTGAGACGTCAATCAGTAAGACACTTAATTACTGCAACGTAACGAGAACAAAACGTCTAGCATGCTAATAAACACTCACATACAACACAGGCCTTTTAGTAATCTGCAGTTTTTATCAAGCAAACACCATTCAGTGTTCTTCAGATGTGCAAGAAATCTAGTTCTCTACAGGTATCTTCAAAAACAACATGTCTACATTATAGCATTTTTTTTAAAGAAATTAATTCTTTAATTCATTAAGGATGAATTAAATTGATCAAAAGTGACAGTAAAGACATTTATAATGTTACAAAAGACTTCTATTTCAAACAAATGCTATTCTTTTGAACTTTTTAATCATCTGAAAAATAAAACGTATTACAGTTTCCATAAAAATGTTAATTAGCACAACTGTTTTCATCATTGATAATAATCAGAAATGTTTACAAGACAAAACAATCTAAAACAGCTCTAAACAAATATGTGGCTGGATTTTGATGTGAGAAACAACAGGAGATGCACTTTTTCACTGGAGGAAGAGTTATTATGGACTCATATTTTAGTTAAAAACATCTTAATGTTTCTTGAGCAGCAAATCAGTATATTAGAATGATTTCTGAAGGATCATGTGACACTGAAGACTCGAGTAATGATGCTGAATATTCAGTGCTGTATCACAGAAATAAATTACATCTTAACAGCTATTCACACAGAAAACAGCTATTTTAAATTGTAATAATATTTCACTATTTTTGATCAAATAAATGCAGCCTTGGTGAGCTTCTTTCATAAAATCTTTGGTCAGATGTATATAGATAGCTATGGAAAACATGAAACCAGTCAGGCTGGAAGCATTTGTAAAAACTGCACACAAAACAAAGATCTCTCTTCATCTGATGGCTCAGTTTGCTGCTGTTCTTCTCTGTAAATCCTGGTTTGTGACAAAGCCGTTCTCAGATCCCAACGTACTCGGGGTTTAAAAACGAGCTCGACACAGGTTCGCCAGCACAGGATTATCCACTAATTCTTGTGTCTAGATCAGTGAGTGAAATATTATTCCCCATAATGCCTTGAGCTCATGTTCATGCACAGAACCAACAAAACTCAAACAGCATCACGTTTGCCTGACGTCTGTGCTTCCGGGCTGTTCTCATCAATAAATGATCAGACTAATCTAACTCAAAATAAAACCCATTTTAACTTGAACCATTGCTTGCTAGTTGTTACACCACTAGTCTGCAAACAGATAAAGTGGCTCTTGTTAACTGCATTATATTAGTCAGAGCTCATCTGTACACACATATCATCTGAAGATAATGACGCAAAACTTCTTTGTTTTGGTCTTTAATGTGGTGGATGAATCTGTTAATGTCCTTTATGTGATGGAAGAAGTGTGTGCAGCTTAAAGTGATTTGTAGAAATGTGTCTCTGCATCAGTGTCTCAGCAATGGATGCTCTGCAGTGAATGGGTGCCGTCAGAATGAGAGTCCAAACAGCTGATAAAAACATCACAATAATCCACAGCACTCCAGTCCATCAGTTAACATCTGGAGAAGACAAAAGCTGAGACAAATCCAACATTAAGACGTTTTTAACTAAAATACGAGTCCATAATAACACTTCCTCCAGTGAAAAACTGTTCAGCTGTTTAGACTCTCATTCTGACGGCACCCATTCACTGCAGAGCATCCACTGGCGAGCTAAATTTCTCCAAATCTGATGAAGAAACAAACTCATCTACATCTTGAATGACTTGAGGTTGAGCATATTTACAGCAAATTTTTATTACTGGGTGAACTATTCCTTTAATAACCTAATTGATCTTACTTTTCTAATCTAATCTGGCCTTATGGGAAACCAAAGTGTCCACTGGCTGCACACTTCAGAATCTCTGAAATTCTGATCTGGTTGGTTTTGTTCATGCCTTTAAACTGAAAACCTTGTTCACTGTAAAAAAAATCAAAAGTTGAGAAAACTTAAAAGTTTAAGGCAACCAGCTTCAGAAGATTTTTGAGTTTACTCAACTTATTTTTGTAGGAGATTTTTGAGTTCTCTCAACTTTTTGTTGTATAAACTGAATACAACAAGTTGAGAAAAATCAAACTTTTAAATTTTCTCAACTTTTGATTTTTTACAGTGTTGACACGCCTCTAAAGAAAACAAATGAAAAACATAGTTTCAACGCAGCAGAAAAGTGAGCAGTTGGAGCTCATGTACTGTGAAGTCTCACAAAACACAGAAAGATCCTGAAGATCGGTCTGAGGTGATGATGAGTAAGATGCTGGTGCTTCATATTAGTATTACGCTTAAAATTACCCTGCATTATAATCCTGCACAATGACCCATAGATAATAAACAATTATAGCTGTTTCCATGGAAACCAAATGTCCAATGAGCATCTCCAGCTCTCCTCTTACACAAAAGACCGTAAAGACAGATTCATTCTCCTCTTAAAAGACCAAATCACAGCAAATTTGAGTGATGATCTTGACGTGAAGCCACTTCACAGACTAGGGATGTAACAGCTAATAAACAACGGTAAGTTACTGTAAAATCACTTACCAAAGTACAGTATGTTCTGAATCAACATTTCAGATTTTAGGATTGTTATATTATGTAGGCCTGGTTATTATCAACCAATCATCTTTTAGTGGTAGTTAATGGACTATGGGTTAGAACTATGTTTGCTTGGCAGAAATCAAACCAGTGTCGATCACATCCTACTGGGCAAAATCACAGTGATCACAATGGTTTGTATGTAAACAGAGACTACAGGTAATCAAACCAGTGCAGTAGTCAGGAAAAACACTGTATTGTGTGTTTGTGTTTGTCACAATCACTGACAGGACATTATACTGAACAAACGACTACATGCGGAAAGGAAAACACCAATAAACCTGGAAACTGAGGAAAAAGCAACATGATTTGCTTGTGGAGGAACTTAATGATGCGTGATGATTAGCGATTAGCCGGTGGTTAGACGAGTCTCCTCAGACTGGACTTAATTACGGGATTCAGTTCTGCGAATGAATGGCTAATAAAGTCGAGCTAATGGAGATCCTGCAGGACGCCATCGGCCGGACCACTGATACCAGTTCATATAATCATGTGCTTACTCAATATCAATTACTTGATGAATAACAAAAACTACTATAGTTTTTACCCAAATATCAGTTTCATATTCCATATTTGCTTCATATTTTTGATACTCTTGCTATTCAATAGTTTGGGGTAAGATTAAAAAAAATTATAATAAAATACTTTTATCCTGCAAAAATGCATTAAATTCAAAAAGTGACAGTAAATACATTTATAATGTTACAAAAGTTTTCTGTTTCACACAAATGCTGAAGGATCAACTCTATAAATGCAGTTATGCCCTAAAACTCAAGATATTGGGGCAAAAATGCCCCTGTATGAGTTTTTGTCTTATATTTATATCACACGATAAGCGATATCACACGAGCAGCGAGAGCAGAATTACACAAGTGCTGTTTGTCCTGAATATCACGAGTTTAAATGTGATTTTTAACAGTTCCATTAACAAGAAGTTGATATTATGTTATATTTTAAACAATATTATGTATTTTTGCTCAATTTTGCAGAGAACATAATTACTTTTAAAGCCATATCAGAATTGTTGCTCGGAGCGGTGTTTAGTTTCTGAATGAATCTGCATTTTGAACGAATCGTGTGAATCAATGATTCAAAAACTCACTCATAAAGAGAACAGTTTACTTCATTCCTGAATGAATCAGCCGTTCGTACGAATCAAATGAAGACATTTACCGCCACCTGCTGGCAGATTTAGTTTCTTATTTAGAGCATCATTTCATGTTTCATGTTGTTTCAAACCTTTCTTTTGTGGAACATAAAAGAAGGTATTTTGAAGACTGTTGGTAACAAAGCTGTTTTTGGTTACCAATGACTTTCATTGTATGAACAAAAAACACTGAGATTTTTCTCAAAGTATCTTCTTTTATGTTCCATAGTTTATGTTAGGCTGTTGTAGCCTAAATGTTTGTGTGTAATAAATTTTGTTGAATCAAATAAAAAATTTAAAAAAAATTCCAAAGCTAATTTCTTTCTCAAGTAACTTGATACTTTCTCATTTAACACAAAAATAGCTTTAATCTTTTGTTGGTATTTTCAGTCGAATTTATTTAGCGATTAATTAGATAAATTAATGGCCACATCATGTAATTAATTAGATTAACATTTTTAATTAAAATATAAAGCGAGTATCTCACAGTAACGGTGTGGTGAAGTGCGGTTGTTCACCTGCTCCTTGATCTCCTGGAGTTTGTTGCTCTGTTCTCTGATGTCATGGAGGAGCTGGAGAGCTTTATCATCTTCCTGTGACACTTCAACACGAGCCTGCTCCAGACTGCGCTTCAGACTCTAAACACACACACACACACACGTCTGTTATGTTGAGACGCAGCGGTGGTTGGAACGCAAGGTCAGAACAAAAAATGAACAGCGTGCCAAGAGTGCTTTTATCAGCAGGTGTATTTGCATTAAAGACAGAACATCAAGAGAGCAGATATGAAATCGAGTCAGTTTTGCTGTTCTAGATATAAAACAATAGATAAGTCCATCAGAGTGTGTACTGATAAAGTCCTGCTGTCAGAGGGAACGAACTAAACAACTAGCAGTTAGCCAAGGGATAATCAGCCTTACTTCTTGAGCTCAAATTAGACCAATCTAGGTTTTTGTTTTTAATTTTTTACTGACTTAAAAATGTTGACCAGTTTTAAAGCAAAAGAATAGATTTTCAATGTAACTAATATACTAAAATCACAAGGTCACAATGTTAATGCAACAATAGTGAATAATGCTGTACATCTATTATGGATAAGGATGCACAATACATCTGTGACCATGTTAATAAGAGGTGGGAATCACAAGGAACTTCTTTCTGATTATTTCAGTACGTCGAGGAAGCGCCCAATAATTTTAGATACTCTATCTGTAACTTCTCATTGTCAGTCAGTAGTAATGGCTCTTGGTTTATTTTTAGATGCATATAATCAAAAGTAATGCTCTGTGGTTCAGTGAGAGTTCATTTAGAGTGAGATGAAAGTCGTTTGGCTTCAGTACTTTTAAAAGAGTAGATCTTGATCCCCAAACACAACATTAGTTGTGAAAAAAACGTATATTTTATTGCATAAAATATTTACAAATAAACACCATTTTCTTTCCGTGTGTTTAAGAGAACAAAACCTTCACTTCCTGGGAAACCGGTGTAAAGTATCAGTTTTTTTTCCCCACATAATAATGATTTGTGCCTCAGAGCGCGTAGGTGAAATGCAATAACAAATGCTATTCTGTAAGTTTTTCCGTTGTAGTTTGTTACCATGTTTTCTTACCAAATTAAGAAAGAAAAAAAAAAATCTCTCAAATAAGCACATTTTTACATTTTAAGCACATTTTGGATTTTTTTTTTAAGCACATTTTGGATCAAGAAGATCCATGGATAGCAATTGATGTTTTAGACAATGGATGACTAAAGCACTAAACAGTTAACCATCTTTCTTATGGAGGACCAAAACCTGCAAAAATTAAAATAAATGTAATAAAAGGAAAATAAAGGAATAAAAGACTTGATAAAACAAATAAAATTAATTTTTAATTAAATTTAGTCTTGAATTAATTTTTACTACTTTTTTCTTTTTTTATTATTTTCTGTATTTATTTTTAACTCTATTTTTATTATTTATTATTCTTTTATTTTTTTTATTTGCATATTTATTTTTATGAATTAAGCATTTATGCACATAAATAAATTGCATTATTTAAATGTGGCAATACATGACTGTGGGAATAAATAAATAAACACTTAAATATAATAAATAAATAAATAAATGAATTAAAAATGAAATAAGAGAATAAAAATACAGTTACTAAATCAGAACTACAATCAAAACTAAATTAAAAATTAATTGTATTTGTTTTTATTTATTTCTTTATTTATTTTCCATTTATTATTATTATTTTTTTAATTAGATATTTTGCCAAAATTACTTTAAATCGACGCATCTCTAATTTCTTGGCCTTTGTGCCAAAGGATCCTACTCATTTATAGCACAGATTGCTTGTCTCTATAAATAAAGTGTATTATGATTAATGAATGACTGTTATTATGCTAGAATGAGAGTTTGGGCGTCACTCACGCTGCATTCGGTGATGTAGGTGGCAAGGTCCTGCTCCAGGATGCTCCTCTGGGTCTCGGAGGCTTTGAGCTCCACATCCTTCTGCTGGAGGACTGACTCCAGGTCAGTCATCTTACGCTGAAACCGTGAGATCTCCTGCTCCATCTGAGCAGCCACAAACACAAGCACCACGTCTAAATGCATTTCACAGCAGCGCTCGGACGACGCCACACAACCACACACGCCTGCGCATGAGCAGCATCAGTGACATTAAAGAGTCAAAATTATTAGTTAAAGTCAGAGCTGGGCTGACAATATAAATTTATGAATTTTAATTGATTCTCATTTTGAAGAACCAATACTGCTTCTTAAATGCCATTATCAATCTCTTAGCTATTCATAAACACAATAACCTTTGTCCTTCGTTACTGAAAAAGCATGAGCTTTAAAATTCTGTAAATTTCATCACAAAATGCAAACAATAAATGTGGTTGACGCTCTTTAATGTGGCCTGACAGATGGCTGTAGTCGCACATAAACCAATCATCTCTTCTGCTTTACTTCTAGTTACAGCACCAAATAAACATGACTGAACTTCAGAAGTTGTTGAAAGAAGCAGAACAACTTAATGAAATAAATAATTTCTCATTTAATCGATCAATCAATCAGCGTCTCAACTGCAGAAAAATGTCAATAAAACAGCTTGTAAACAATGTCATGTATAACGTCACATTTACCTCAGGAAATCATTCAACGTCCAAAAACTCATTAGTTGGCAAGAAAAATAACTCTAGAGGAGCACTGATTAATACGTGCACTATATTACATATTTATTATATCTTTACTTAACCTGTTCTTCAACATTTAAATGTAGGTTTGAAAAAAATCTAACATTTTATAACAGCCACCGTTTAAATATTAATATTTCAACGATAAATTGGATTAGAAACAGAATTATATCCTTTAAATTTTTTTTTATATAAACTGCTTTATGTGCTATTTAAATGTTTGATACAAACAAGTTGTTAATTTTAACTTTATAATATTACAGTAATGTACCAAATTACAGGGAAGTAATGTACCAAATTACTTTGGAAGCTTGTTTCCATCACGTTTAAAAAAAAAAAAAAAATTAATTCCAAAGTTCCAACGATTTTTTGCAACTCACCATTCTGACTTTTCTTCACAGAATTGCTAGATATAAATGCAAAATTGCAATATATTGCCAGACATAAATTCGCAATTCTAAAAAGAAAAGTCTGAATTGTGAGACGCAAACAGAGTTCTGAGTTTTAAGAGAAATTGCAAGGAAAAGTACAAGATGGTGTGTTAATGTAGTTTAACTTGCTTTAAATACTCCAGTTTATTATCTGTTTTCATTCAGACTCTACCCAGAAATCTCTGTGCTCTAACCTTGTGACATTTGTCTTGAGTGTCTTGCAGTTCTTTGCTTTTGAGGTGTAGTTTTTTTTCCATGGAGTTGGTCTTGGCAGGAGAGTTGAGCCCTGTGCCAACCGATCTGACGACACAAAGAAAAACATACCTAATCAGAACCATAACAGACGTACATTTACACTCATCTAGTTATAAATCTCCAAGATAAAGAAGTGTGAGAGATTTAGTTTTTCCTGGGAATGTAGGGAATATCTCACACGCGTGTCTGCTCAGCCTTTCACATTCATTGCGCACTCCATTAGTTTCATGTGAATGTGAATTCATTCATTCAAAACCAAAGAACATCATCTTTATGTGGTGTCCATTAATTAACATGACATGAAGTAGACGTCAGGGAATATTCTCATCAAGAACACTAACCGCAAGTGTCACAAAACCACAAACATCCACAAGCAAATGAAAACAGAGCTACATTTATCTCAGATTAGATTAACAGAGATTTGTTATAACAAAACTCCAATTCAATTCATTAACAAGGACAGACCGTCCACATCATGTCAAGACAATCATTCACTTCACATTCTCTCGTTTCATCACATAACGCTTGTGTCTTGCTCAAGCGATCTGAACTTGAAGATCTCTGTCTCCGCCATTAGACATCGGCTCATTACAGCTGAAAGTGCTGAGGAGGGAAACACACACACACACACACACTCGCTGCTAAAGTGCTGATTATACCAGAACTCCAAACCAGACCGGAGGGTCACATTACCACAACAACTGCCCTTCATTTACACACACGTGTGAGTCTGTTTGAGTTCTGCACAATTTGAAATCAAATTACTCCAGTTTCCAAACTGAACCATAATTACTCATTTTAACAGTATAATTAACCTGTGCTCTTTCATCAGTGTGTACTCATTTAATGATGCCATTTGCTCATGTAAAACGGGAAGTTGACCTCTCTTTTCTCTCTAGAAGCACACGTTCCTGAATGAAGATCGACATGCAGCAGAAAAACACATGAACTGATACCTAGTTTCATGAGTAAACACACTGTGCTGTGTCAGATCAACCACAATTCAGTGCACATGACATACAGCTATGCATGATTCAGATTTTAATTGGAACTGAGGTTTCAAAAAGGATGCAGAACTGTAATTTAAATTTCAATTCATTGTAAATCTACTTCACAATCAAATTCAAAGAAATTGGTAACTTTACAATAAGGTTCTGTAGCAAATTTGCTTAAAAGGGAATTGTATATAAATAATTACAATTAACTATGATTAATTACAATTATTTATATCGCTGACAGTAATAACCGTCGCAGAATTAAATTGCCATCAACTAATCTGTTCGTCCAGCGAACATTCAGTTTAAGTTCATATCAACTCTAAGAAAGGATATTTTCTTGGCCACAGAAAATACTTTCCTGAGTATTAATGCATTAGAGCATGTAGCAAGGGTCAAATCGTAAAGGGACATTTAATATGCAAGGCAGAATCAGAAACTCATGTAATTTGTGCACACAACTTTTATTAACTAAACACTAATGCAGACTAGTCTAACAAACAAACAAACAAACTCACAAACTAACAAACAAACATACAATCACTCATACAAAGGGGAAAGGGCTAATGAGAGTTGATGGATGAAACCATCAGGAAAGCCAGAGAATGCAGTTATGGAGAAAGTCATTTAACCATCTCAGTAAAACCATCAGCGCCGTTTATAACGGGGTCTATAACTTGTACTAATAACCTCTGTTTCGTTTAGTTAAATGTACAATACTTGCACTGCTTTTGGTCGGTCGAGTGTCCAGAATGCAGTCTCAGATGAAAGTCTTAATGGTTTTAAGGTTCTGGAGTCCCGATCACGTTCTTCCAGGTTGAAGAGTGATGAATTCCAAAGGTGTTCTGAGGTGGAAATGTTCTTCCAAAGGAGAGTGGAAAAGAGTTAAGAAAGAGATCTGAGGTCCAGGGAGCTTTGTTTGAATGGAAAGACATGGCCACAAAGGCCTGGCACAAGCTTATGGGTCCAGAAGAGTCCTAGTTTACCTCCTCATCTTCTCAAAATCTAAAAGATCCGCAGACTGGGCGGCGTCACTTACGTGAGAGCTTTATCTGCTTTGGAGGTCACGCCTCTGGGATGTCAAAGAGCCAATGGGATTCTTGAAACTTTTGGAGGGAAAGTTTTTATGACTCTTTGTCTCTGAGCATGGTAATTTGCATGGGGTTAATGCACAAACTACTTAAGATTCTTAGGACACTAATATGTTGCATAGGTATCAACATAAAATATACACTCTCAATTAAATCATCCGAAGACGAATGAATAGAAACCAAACATGATACAGTTAAAGTGATATTAACTAGTGATCTATTATAAGCATGCATAAACAGGATACAATACACAAGAACATATACAAGAAGAATAATAACATACACAATGACCTGAAGGATATGTGTGTTCATTCAAAGAATTAATTCATAGAAAACCAAAGGGAGGAAAGTTCTGTTTTTATGGGCATGGAGTGGGTTTCAGGAGAGCCTGCACTTCGCATCTCACATACTTTTGAGCAATAAAACAGTCATAAAACTTTTGAGCAATAAAATCAGATGGTTTCCCTGGTAACTGAGCCTTTTAGGGTGTTCTTCCAGGAGAAGGGTCCAAAGACCCTCACAATTTGTTTGTGGAATGAGAGGGTTTCCTGAATTATTCACTAAATATAATGACTAAATGTGTGTCTGATTCGTCCATATGCTACAGTTCCATTAGTTAACATTAACTGACAATGAACAATATTTCTGCAGCATTTACTGTTCTCCAACACGAACAATCGTATTTATTTATTAACCAACACTAGGGTTGTGCCGATAGACGATAGTATCGTGTATCGACAATAGTCAGACATATCGCTTGTGGCTTATGCCTTTGACGATTATTTATGATTATTATTATTATTAATAATAATAATAATTATTATTATTATTATTATTATTGTTATTTTTAATTAGGCTAGTAATACTATCTAATTAATATTAGGGCTTATTTGTTGCATAAAAAAATTTTTCCGCATTTTTACAGTATTGCGTGTTATAACCAATCACACACGATTATGTAGAGCTTACGAATGTAATGGGCCAATCAGAGACGTTCAGATGAGTCATCGCTGAAACAGCAGAGTTCCGTTGTTCAGCGCGCGCCGACTGAATTCTGACTCGCAAATTCTCTCTTCATAAACAATGTGCAGATGTACGCGCGATGTAAGTATATGAGATTTATTCATCATTCAGTGTAGATTCACTGATTTTAACGGGAGTGTTTTTAAAGCGCATAAACTCGCGCTAGACTGGGCTTGTGATGATGTTCTTTGGTAATGTAATGTTCTTTGCTCGTTTTCTGTAACTGTTAGCTGCTTTTTGAATAACTGAGGAAATGTAAGCATTATAATTAGTAACTTACGATGTTTCTATTAATTTGTTATCATGTTAAACACAAATTCAGTCATATTAAAAACATTAGGCTGCTTTTAGCCTTACGCTGGAGCTGGTTCACTTTCCAATGAAACTAAGTAAGCAAATAATTAAATAAATCAGCACGATAATATCGTGTATCGTCGATCTCACAGGCTGACGATATGAAAAATGAGCATATTGCCCAACACTAACCAACACTGACAAAGGCTAATAAATACTGTACAAATACATAGTTCAGAGTTAGTTCACGTTAACCAGTGCATTACCCGATGTAACAAATGAGACCTTACTAAAAAGTGCTACAAGGAAATTAATATAACTGTACTTTTTACCTTTGTCAAGATACTTTACAAAATATGTTTGAAATGCCACCTTTAGATATTTGTATTAAGTTTATACATTTCATCATATTTATTAAACGCACTTTAGTGGATTAGGGTGGAAGAACACATTTCCCAGAAAGCATTTACCTTTAAATTACAATTTAGTAAATTCCTCTCCCTGTCATTACAACTCAAATCCAAATTCAAGGACTGGAAGGAAAATTAATTCTTCATTTCTGAATTTTACATACCCGATATTATATAATCTAAATATAAAAAGATAACCAACTACAAATTCATATCCAAATATTTTAAAAAAAGTCATGCATAGTAGTGAAAAATTTACAAAAATGTACAAATTTAAGTTACTACTCAATGTTCAATGCTTGATTAACTCATGAACCGCTGTAACCAGATCAAGATCATTTACAGTGAATCAGTCGATCAGGTCCACAAGTCATTATTCAATAATGACTTAAATTTTCATCACCTAAAACTATCACATCATATATAATTTCAGAACACTTGGGATAAGGTGGACTACTCAAGCACAAGTTATAGTTACTATTTCATCATTTATGGAGATTAACAGCAGTGGTCACTGTGAAATGGCATACAAGAAAGTCATACAGGCTTGGAGCAACATGAGAGTGAGTAAACATTGACATTTTTAGGTGAACTACTACACTGAAAATTTTAAAGTCCTTGAAAAGAACAAAAATATATGCAAACCTGAGACTGAAATTCAAAAGACTGAAGAAAAAAAAAATTAAAAGTAAAACTATGACTGTTTCCACACAGGTTTCCCAAACACTCCTCCCACCCGTTTGACTCCGCCCTATTCTGCCATTGGTCAGTCAAACTGATAGACTCCTCCCACACTCACCCAACTGATGGAGTCAGAAACTGTGAGCAATATTTGGAAAGCAGCACAGATGCTTTTCAGGAAGCCAAAGTAGCAATGGACTTCAGTTGAAAACGTCTCACAGAGGAAGCCAAGGCACAAAGAAATGCCTAAATATAGAGAACCGACCGCCTACAACAGTATAAAAAGACACGTGAACCTCAGAACAAACCAACAAAGACAGGAAACAACTTGCGCTCCCACATGCATCATATGTCAGTGATTCAGAACTGACGAAATGTTGTCTGACGGATAAACATGTTCCAAAAATAAAGAGTGAAATCCCAGCCACCGCACAATCACAACAGACATTACTAACAGAGACGGAGAGAGAATAAAACTGACAAAAATACTGCAGCAGAGGAAAGATGAACCAATCGCAGCAGCTCCTGAATATTTGCTTTGAGCGTTGTTCTGACAGCTCATCCGCAGAGTCCTGAAGACCTTTAGCTTGAGCTTAAATCCCATTAGAAACACAGTTAACAGTATTCATGTGCACAAACTGTTTAGTCTGCTCAGTGTTTTCAGCTAAAGGAGACGCCCGAAACAGAGAGAAGAGCATTTTGGCCATGCTTTTCTAATATGGTGTGTCCCTCACAATGTTTCAGAGTCCATTACTTGAGCTTCCTCTGGATAAATTCCCATCAAAAGAATTCGGCTGTTCCTGCATCCCAGAGAATAAAGAAAGACGGGCATTTACAGACGCTGTCGGCTCCAACCACCTCTGATGAACAAATACACTGCAGAAGAGCACAGTATTGTCACAAACATACTGTCACAAGTATTTGTTATTATTATGATGACTTCTTTTTGGAAACATCACACATTTATTACTTTAAAAATGTTCTTAAAACAGCCACTTTACAGCAGTAAACAGAAAAACAATCAACCAGAATTCAATAATTCTCTTAGATTTTATCATCATTTGAGCCATGAGTGTGTTAGATTTGTTTTCAGTCTGCTCAGCTAGTTGTGGAAATTTTGAATTACCAAATCCACGTGTTTATCACACCAATGTACATATTTTGCGACAGCAAATCAAAGTTATTAATTTTGAAGGCTATAATTCAAAATAAATTGATATCATCTTTTCTTCAAAACTACACATATATTTTTAATGTGTGTAAGAATAAAATGTAATGCCATTTAAGGTCAAATCTATTTAATGACTTTTAATGCTCTGCGGAAACCCTGTATTAGCAATATTACAGTCAATGGAGTTCAGTTATTTAGTGTCCTCATTCAACAGCTTCAAGCCAAGAAATACAGGAACTGATGCAAAAAAAATAAATAAACATGAAAAAGCACTCACTAGGTCTTGGTACCAACTACTGACTTTTTAGATATTATTCTTTGCCTCACATCTGCACAGAGCACAAAACCAGGGCTCCAGAAGAAAAAAATAAAATAAAATAAAAATCACATTCATTTCCTCCACAGAGCACTATAATGTATAAACCTTTCAGGACCCCAGATTCATCACGAGCTCGGAGGATGCTCAGCTTCTGTACAGACACACGTCAGCTTCATTTTATGACCATCAATCATGTCTGAAAGCCAAATTGCTGGTGAATACACTAAACAATAATCGGAGATGTCGCTGTTACCATGGAAACAGAAAGAAGGCTCAGTGGTGACCGCCCACTCCCATGAAGCATTGCGGCTGATGTAATCCAATCAGTCTGCCTACACTCATAAACTACTTGTTTACAGTTATATTTATGTCTAATGAAAGTTCAACTTTATACTTTTCAATATTTCAGTATTTTTTAACTGCACAGTTGTTTCTGGTTTGACTCCATCAGAAGTCAAGTGTCATGGGATGAGAGCAGTTCATTAACCTTGTTAAGCACACAGTCTTTGTCTTATTTTCAGATGTTCAAAGAATCGTTTCATCAAAAAGTTGTAACGCTGGGATTCACCTCAGAGCCAGTTGGTTTGGGTCATGGTTCTCTGTTGAAGAATTTGTTGAAAGGAAATGAATGTGAAAAACACTTCTGAACCAAGCCTGCTGGACAAATGATTGGTGAAGAGTAACTACTTATAATAGGTGGCAGCAGGATTATTAGTTACCTAAAACCAAATCAGAAACTAAAATTAAAACCATAAAATAACACTTCCGTTATCTGAAATAAAATAAACAATAACTGAATTGAAATATAAAAATTATTTTTTTTCAACTAGTTGCCAATGCAACATTTCTCATTTTAATTTAATTTACCTTGATGTACTAAAATAAATAACTACAACTAAAATAAAAAATAAAAATTTTATAAACCAGAAAAACTACAAAAAATAAAAACAACAAAATTACTAAAACTTTAACTAAATGAAAAAGAAAAATACTTAAAACTTCAAAATATTAATAAAAACTATAATAAATAGCTTTTATATAGTAATTATAGTACAGTATATGATTTGGACACTATGACATTAGTTTCATTTTTGCATAAGTCCGTTTTATTTATCCCAAAATTCTGTGTTTTCCATTTTTATTTTTCTGGATTCCATTTTAATGGTATAATGAAATTTTAATAAATCAAAAAGAATGCCTAATCAGTTAAATAAAACACTTTAATCAATTTAATAACTTATTAACATTTCAACAACAATACTTCACTATGAAATGTTTTTTGGAAATTGTCTGTTTTAATTTTTCTGGATTCTATGTTTTGATTTAACACAAATTTATCATCAAAAGCATTGGAAAGTAAACGAATGCATAAAACTTTAAATTAATTCATCTTTTAAAATGTAATCAAATAATTTGAACAATTCCTTTTATTTTTTGGCAACATGCAGCTCAAGAGGTTTATGTTTTAAATTAAAACAGATGAAAAATAGTTATATTCCTTAAAATTTAATGTTTTAATAAACTATTATTATTTTAAGAAGTATATTCTACATGCAGAATTCAAATTTACATAGTCTTTTTTTGTGCTTTAATAAATCACAGGCACTAGTGCATATCACAGTTTGATTATTCATCCAAAATTCGGTGACATTCTGCTTTATACAGTAAATTATTGTTTCTGTGTAATAATTTCATCTGCGTTTTCCACATCGTTGAAATCATAGGGCCTTAATTACGATTACGGGAGCATGACGGCATGTGTCCTCCTATCAAAACACAACTGAAGGAGCTGTGAAATGGAAAATCTCGACACTTCCAGACCCCCTCGAGAGCCTCTAAATGCACACAAACACACCCAGCTCTAAATATGCTTTCCACGGCATCATACCAGTGGGGTCTAACCAGATTAGAGGTTCTGCCTGTTTGCTGTAAAGCAGTCCATTACCCAGCGCTTACAGACTTCCCTTTGGAGAAACCGACGCATCCCAGGGGTCTGATCAGAACGGCCCACAACCGACTCGATTATGGGGCGTGTGTGTGTGTGTTTGGGCTCAAAGTGTAATTATAGGCTATGCATTTCAAACTGAGCCCTTTAAGAACGTGTACTTAGAGAAAATCCTGTCTCAAAGGGAAAAATAAACTGCAATGGGAAAATATCTTTGATCTTTGAGAATAACATTTCACATTACGAGCATCAATAAAGGCTTCAGGTGGAATTCGATTATTGCAGCATTAATATCGAACTATTGATAATTCAAGCACGTCATCGCATGCAAACTCTCACAAATGCGTCAAAGCGTCTTGCTCTTTTTGCCTGAAGTGGGCGGCAGTCGCATTGACTAACTCTGGGCATCTGCGGCGGATGTAAACACACTTACGCATTCTGTGAATACAGTAGCTATCGCATCGGCTATTCTTAGCGCGGCTGACAGACAAAGACGAGGCTGACTCACAGCCTATGTTCGCTAAATGTTCTCCCGATGTTCCTGCGGCGACGCTGTCAACCTGCGGCACACACACGCTGCGCTGCATCGATCGCCATCGAGAAAGGTCAGGCAGACCAGGGTGGCAGGTAGCATATAAGTGGCTGTCCACAGTTACAGATTTCATAGCATTCATGAAGAACAAAGACGTTCACACATGCAGAATCAGCTGATGAACAGCACTCTGAATGGAGGCTGGCCTTTAAACAAACTGAAGATCACAACAAGAGTAACGGGTGAAGACAGGTTTACATTTATGATCTGAGCAGACGCTTTCCTATCAAAGCATACTTGGGCTTTTTCAATATTTTTCTGACTTGATATTTAATGTACTTGTGACCCTGGACCACAAAACCAGTCATAAGGCTCAATTTTTTGAAACTGAGATTTATATGTCATCTGAAAGCTGAATAAATGAGCTTTCCATTGATGTATGGTTTGTTAGGATCGGACAATATTTGGCTGAGATACAACTATTTGAAAATCTGGAATCTGAGGGTGCAAAAAAATCCAAATATTGAGAAAATCACCTTTAAAGTTGTCCAAATGAAGTTCTTAGCAATGCATTTTACTAATCAAAAATTAAGTTTTGATATATTTACAGTAGGAAATTTACAAAATATCTTCATGGAACATGATCTTTACTTAATATCCTAATGATTTTTGGCAGAAAAGAGAAACGGATAATTTTGACCCATACAATGTATTTTTGGCTATTGCTACAAATATACCTGTGCTACTGAAGACTGCTTTTGTGCTCCAGGGTCACATTTGCTCTGAAAATAACACAGTTTTTTCACTAAATGAACAAGGAATAATATTTAATGACTGCCACATACATGCACCCAATATACTAAAAAAAGACCGAAAATAGACAGTTTGAACTGATTAACCAACGAATCAAAATTACAACTCTAACCATGTTTTTTGCTGCTTATATTTAAATGAGACACTATTAAAGCATCTGAACACTCACATGAGAGACAAGACAAGCAAAAATTACACAATCTTCAGGAAACTTAAAGGACAAATAAAAAGTGCACTAGAATCAGCACAATACTTAATTTAACCCCCCCTCCCATTTTAATAAATAATTAAATGTTTTGCTACTTATAAGATTTTTATTTGGAAGCCTAAATGCATAATATATTGTAATGTAGTTAGCATATTTATTTATTTATTTGTTTATTTTAGGGGGGGAAAACATTTTTTGATAAAGTTTAAGAATGTATATTATAACTGCAATGGAAAAATATTTGCCGTTAACCTGACGTGCCATTTGTTTTGTCATTGTAAATAAAAGTTACTAAATTTTATTATACATACTAGCTCATTTGAAATATGTCATGAATATTCAGTGTCACCTCGTGCAAAAAGGAACTACTCTTTCCTGCCAAATACTTGGACAGACGGCTGAGAATTCATATTTGCTAAGCTCGATGTTAATCGCCAGGACTCGATCATACTCACGATAACTACAATAAGACCTCAAACCAGATTTAGCTGCAAACACTAGCATGTTTTTAAATCAGCATGCAAAAAACAAATCTACTCAAAGTGATCGGGCGGTTGAAGTGAGTCACGTACTTTAAACCGATGTGATAAAACGTGTCTAACATATCAGCAGCCATCCACATATTAACAGAAGAATAGAAGAAACCCATCCTATCACTGTTTCCAGATCAGATACGGGCAGAATCATAAAGCACCGTATCAAAATACTTCAGATAATCAGAGGGTTTGTTGAGGTGAAGCCGTGAAAACTCCCACTGGAACCGAAACACGATAACGTCGCTCGCGGCGTGAAATCCAGATGCCAGATAAAGTGCTCTAATGCTTCACCCGGCCAACAATAATAATTCTATCATCATTTACAAACCATAAAGATGCTTTAGGAGCCGAACAGCAACTAGTCACTGTATGGAAAAACACTGCGTGTCAACACGAGGACAAGAGAACGAGGACAATATCTCATTATTGGACAAACTATTCATTTACTGACAAACCAGTAAGTCTTTGAATTATCCAAGCAGCATCACCCAGACGAACCGTGAGTCACAGAGAGAAGAGGAAGCCACCTACTCTCGGCCGGTCATTATTACAGTATGAACCTGCAGCAGACAGGAAACTCTCCAATTAGAGCACTGACTCAACCCAAAACAAGCCGTCTCTCCAGAGACACTTCAGCATGGCATATATCATACCATTAATGCACTTTTACTACACAATGGGGTAAAATGTTAAATGCGATCGCTGCCGTCTAAAACATTATGATAACAGCAGAGCGTTTCGCTTTGTTTTGGGAGTCAATTAGTTCTCAGAGACAAATGTTGGCTGATTTACTGTCAACGTTGACATAGGCGGCTTACATTTGTATTTCAGTTTCAAATCAATGGGATTAATATATTTGCATTTATGCATTAAGCAGATGCTTTTATCCAGAGTGACTTGCATTGCATTCAAGGTTTACATTTGATCGGTTCATGTATTTCCCTGGGAATTGAACCCATGATGACCTTGGCATTGCTAGCGCTGTACACATCATATTCAATATCAGAATAACATTTACTAGTGTGTAAATGTCTCCAAAATACATCCTAAAAACATGTTACACACACTTATTGCTGTAATGCATCCAGATGTTCTTTTCGGTAATTCTTATCGCTGCAATCTTTATTAAAATCAGCAAAATAAAAACAAAGTACAGCAATTACTTCCAGTGATGTTTAAAGGGGTCATATAATGCCATTTTTGTACAAGTTAATATGATTCTTTAGGGTCTAAATGAAAAGTTTGTAATATACTTTAATTAAAAATTCTCGTTAGTATTGTAAGAAAACACTCATTTTACCTGGTCAAAAACAGCTCTCTGTTCAGCACTCCATTTCAGTGCATGTGCCTTTAAATGATCGTGAGCTCTGCTCACCCCGCCCCTCTGCTCTGTGGGGCGTGACACAACACATGTGGAGTGTTGCCTTGACAACAGTTGAGGGTATCTTTTGGCGGAAGAATGGCAGCGGGAGTTTCTGAGGACACTGTGCAACCATATCAATTTGAACCGGAGTCAAAAAAAAATATTTGAACCGGAGTCGGACACGGAACAAGATGATGGCCCCGAAGAAGTTCGACAATTAAGGCTCGAACAGGACGTTTCTGAATGGTTGGTTAACGTAATGTCACTTTGATCTATCTTTGTATGTACTGGCACATAATATTACTTATTAATCAGTAACAGACACCGTTATAAACCATCTACAAAAGTAAGCTTAATGTACTGTTACCACGTTAACTTTACCACAGCGTACACAGTTTATAATAACACAATAACCATAACGCGTTGTTCATTACAAACGTGGGATTATTAATTATATTGAGAACGTCGTACATAGAAAACATGCCGTAATGTACACTTGATTTCACGTAATGAACACTTGATTTCACGTAATGAAAGTTAGTGTAAACTTTAGCCACATTCATGGTGAAACATGCAAGCGATTAGCAAAGATTAATATAAAGGTTAATAAAACGTTACACTCACTTCTTCTGGAGGTGCAGCAGGAACACGAATAGTTGGTACCGAGGAGCAGCTTCTTGGCAAAACCAGCTTTAAACTGACCCTCGTTTATAAAGCAGTCTGGTGAGAAATGATTCGCGCAAACATGAAAGAATTGAGGTTGATCTGGGGGACTATTCCCTTCGAAAACAAAACTCAGCCACTGCGTCTTCAGCGGTTCTGATTTAGGAACATCAAAACGACTGCTGTGTTCGTTATTACACCCAAGAACAGAACACCACGATCGCTTAGACGCCATTCTGCTCCAGCGTATCAACAATGGCGGACTATGATGACAGCTCGCTCAGGGCGGGTCTGTGTTGAAACGCTCCTGTCAATCAACAATCGCGGGAGGGGCCTCCGATCTTGTGACGTCACAAGACGAACAGCTCGATTTGAGACAGGGGAAAACATATTAGGAGATTAAAAAAAAAAAACACTGGATGGATTTTAATCATTATAAGATGGTTGTGTACAGGCACTGCCAACACACATCTCAGTACAATCAACTTGTAAAAGTGGATATAGCATTATATGACCCCTTTAAATACTTTACGATTGTTTTATTTTATTTTATATATTTTATTTGATTATTTATTATTTTCATTACAATAATGAATATTAGGGGGAAAAGATACAAAAAAAAAAAAATTGAAATTAAAAAAATAAAAACAAAAACATCATGATAATGAGAATTGGAGCAAAATTAAATAAGAAAAATATGACAGTAATGAGCTTTTCTGCATTATGGTAACACGAATTGGGAGAAAATGAAAATGAAATAAATGCAGTGAAAAAAACATTATAGTAATTAGAATTTTTTGCATTATGAAAATAAAAATTGAGGGAAATGAAAAAAACATTACAATGAGGGTTTTTGTATTATAGTAATGAGATTTGAAGTTTTACTCTACACAAGCACTCGCAAAGACCTGTATCTACAATGTAATTATTTATCAAATTTACTAGCAATTTCTGTTTCTAAGCCTTTTTCTCTTTAAAGAAATGACAAGGAACTTGTTGAATTAAATGTTAAATTTTGAAGCTGAAAGACTGAAACTGTATTTTCTTGCAAAATGTACAAACAAATAACTTTTTACAGTGTATCTGCTGAAATTAACAAAACTGATATTCCAAGTTTGTTCAGTGACCAACTGAAAACGTGGAGAGAATTCAGGAAAACATTTATGTCATTATTTGTGCAATTCTGTTTGGTGATGTTAGTAACCGAAATAACATGCTTCACCTTTAAAACTCCCTTATATTTCCAGATTTCCAATGCACATTGCACCAGACATTTACCCAATTACTGTGACAGATCTTGTCCTGGTGAATCTGTTAATAAGGAAAGAGACACGCAGCATCTTTGGCATGACGGATCTATAGCGAGCATGTGAGGGGAGTCCGCACGTCACAATAGCGCCACTGCAACCCCATCAGACACGACTGGACTGTAAATCAACAATCCTAAGGTACCTGAGATGTTTATCTGTTGCACTGCCTGATAATGCGCTCGCCAGCTGTGCAGTAGAAAAAGAATGCATGTTTATGAAAGAGATATGCGGTACATCAATAACGGCATGTCAAGCGTGCTAAACAACACACCTACTGCAGCCACAATGCATGCATTTCTGAATCGTGCGTCAGTGAGGGCGGCTTGCGACCGGTTTCGCTCATTATAGATGTTCTGTTTGCCTCGAGACGGATCCAGCGCTCTCATATCGCAGGGCATCTCCAGAGGAGCCAGTCCACCAATCAGCAGCTGCGCTTCTGCATTAACATTCCCACGCTCCTCTGCTGGAGCCGTTTGTGCTGCGTTCGGCGGATTTCATGGTGCTGGAAACGCTATAGGAAGTAGACGGCAACAACATGACACATGGCTGGACAAATATGCATTTCAGGATTAGAGAGAGAAGCAGCGTATGAATGGATGGAGAGAGACGGAGGGGGAGCGTGGGAAGAAAACTCTCTCTGGTTACCATAGAAATACATTCCGGGTTCATTCTCATTCTGACTAACGTTATAAAGCTTCACCTCACCCTCTCTTTTTCCCTTTCCCTTCAGCTCCTGGGAAAAAACGTGTTATTTATGGCTCATCTGGGCTCAGATTCCTGACCGAGACCTTCACCTGATTCGACACATCATGATCGTACACCACGCAGCACGTCACAATAAACTCACGCTTGAACGCATTCAGAGACGCAGGGAATCACTGGGCAGCGTGTCACACACACACACACACACACACACATTACTGAAATGCATCCAGTTGTTTTACTTTCGAGTCATTCTCATTATTGCAATACAGTTATTGTGATTAAAATCAACAAATTAAAGCACAACCACTACCAATGATGTTTAAATACTTTACAATGGTTTTCCACATTACAGCAATTAGATTTTTTTATTGCATTATATGCATGTTGAGAACTGGGGTAAAATACAATAAAAATGAAATAAACTATGTTAAAAACCATTACAGTAATGAGAATTTGTTTTAAATTATGGTAATGCCAATTGAGGGGGGATGAAAAAACAAAATACATTAAATATTAATAAAAACATTACAGTAATGACAATTCATTTTGCATTATAGTAATGAGAATTGGGGGGAAATGAAATTAAACTATGATTTTTTTTTTATTTTTTTTTTACTCTGATGAGAATTTTTTACATTATTGTAGGGCTGTTTGATATGGCAAAAAAATAAAATCTCGATTTTTTCAGAACATTCGACCGATTCTTGATTTTTTACGATTTTTAACTAGTCAACTTGAAAATGTAACTACAACATGATTCAAGTAACTTGTTCTTTATTAACCCTCTAGTTAAAGAAAATTCTATTCCAAGTGCAGCACACATGAAGTTGTCAACATGATGTAAATGTTAAACAAATCACTTGTTAAATATCTTTGCAGAAAAGATGCATGAACTACAACTACATCTTGTACAAACTTATTATATGTTCAGAAATAATACGAGGAAAATGCTTTGAAAAAAATCTCAAAAGTCAAGGTAATTCAAATTCAAAATGACTGAATGTATAACACCAGTAGACTTTTATTAACTATAAATGTTAAAACCATGATGCAAACATGAAATATCAGACAAACAGTAGTAGTTACAGGTTTTTTCTATGTAAACATGTTTAATCGGTTAATCACGTGCGCCGACATGCGGTTGGATCGTTCTTTTTTCTTTACGTTTATCACTGGCATATTGTCAAAGTGTCTAATTCTAACCTTTGGTAGTATTTCTATTCAAAACCTCGATTCCTCGATTTCTAAAAAACAAAATTGTGGCAAAACATTAAATTCAAATTAATCTATAAAATCTGAAAAAAAAAAAAAAAAAAAAAAAAAAATAACCCAGCCCTACATTATAGTAACGAGAAATGTTTGCATTATGATAATGAGAATTGGGGAAAAATTAAATTAAACAATATTCTTTTTTTACAGTGATGAGAATTTTTGCATTATGGCAAAGAAAATTCAAGGAAAATTAAATAAAAAATATTATAGTAATGAGAATTGTTATTGTAATGATAACTGGGAGAAGAAAAAAATTAAATTAAAAAAAAACTTTAAATTATGGTAATAAGAACTGGGAGAAATTAAATATAAAATGGAAAAAAATATTACAATAATGAGAATTATGTTTGCATTATAGTAATTAGAATTACAAAGAATGAAGTTAAAATCATAAACTGTAATATTTTTATTTTATTTTTTGCATTGTGGTAAAAGAGTAAGTAATGATGAATACAGTAATGAGAATTATTTTTGCATTATAGTAATGAGAATTGGGGAAATTAGCTTAAAAAGATAAAATTAAAAATATTACTGTAATGATAATTTTTTTGCATTATGGTAATGAGCTTATGGTTTTCATGCTTTTCTTCTGATTCAGAGATGAAACACAACCCGGACATGTTCTTAACAGATTATTGTGAGGTTCATCGATCAAAACACTAAACCACACGATCAGACGCAAATGCAAACCAAAACAACAGAGTGAAGGCTGACCACATCGCAGCAAACACAGAGCCGATCACGTTACACAGTGTTTACGCGCTGGCTTTCATTGTGCTACAGATCATATCACACACACACACACGCCAGACGAGGGTTTCCCGTTCCCCTGCATGCACATGGCAACACACGCATGAGATATTCTGAGTCTCCGGATATAAAAACAGCGGCGCGCACACGCAGCTCCCTCTCATTCATCTTAAAGACATGTGAAGTGAGAGAACCGCAGCTTTCCCCGCACAAGCAATACCTCACATTCAGCCACAATGTTGCCCGGTGACAGTCGCCGTGGTGATGTAGCTGTCTCCGCACGAATGGACCACCTGTGACTAGACTAGTAAAATCAGCGTGTGTGTGTGTGTGTGTGTGTGTGTTTGTGTGTGTGTGTACTCACTCGGACTTGGCCAGTGCGCTCAGGGCCCGACTGAAGCACCACCCTACAAAGGGCAGGTCTCGTCCGTGGAAGCCTGAGCGAGGATGATCTCGCTGGGCAGCGGCCGTGGGGCGGGGGGGCCTCTCGGGCTCCTCGAAGTTGGAGGTGTCATCCTCAGAACGCAGAGACGGAACGAACGGAGGGAGAGCTGGAGGAGACGAGAGGAGAAAACCTGTGAGGTGGTTGGTGAGAAAAACAGACTGGAGAGAGAGAGAGAGAGAGAGAGAGAGACGGGGGTCTCAGTGATGAGACTGTAGCGCAATAACTCGCTTGCCCGCTCTCTCTCTCTCACTGCAGCAGTCTCAGCTAATCAGCGTGAGTCACAGCCAAAACCCGATGCGAGATTCACACACACACACACACACACAGAGCTGCATCCGCACAAACAGCTGTACTGACACACACACACACACAGTATCTGCCGCTGGGTGGTTTTTGTTCATACATTTACACAATTGGTTTATTTATCTAAAAAACAACAACAACAACAACAACAACAACAAATCACAGAAGGATCTGACAAACACGAGCACATCGACTGCAGGAGACACGTGATGATTTCAGCACACGCTCAGAGCGGTTCATCAGCTCATCTGAATATGTTAATCATCTCAATAGAGTCGATTTATCTCAGGAAACTGACAAAATGACAGATTATGACATTATGATTGCAATAACAAGCCTTTGAGCTGCAGGTCAATTCAACATACAATCAATCATAATCACATCAGACGCACAGAAATAACAACTGTCTTTAATTTTAGCAACATTTTTCATGCAGTAGCAGCCAAACAATATCAATTTTATAAGTGATCAAGATGTAGCCTATCTACAGAGCAAGATGATTGCACATAAATGGGCAGTTTTTGTTGTCAATATGAATATTTCAGGTCAAAACATTTACATTTATATAAGGTAACGTATGTTTTAGATGCTAAAACTAATGATTAAAAACGGTTTAACAAAAAAGTTTTACTGCATACAGTACAATTATTTTTAGTATTTTTAAATAATTTTCGTATAAGGTAAAGTATGTACTATAGTAAGTATATATATATGTATGACCCTGGACCACAAGACCAGTCTTAAGTCGCTGGGGTATATTTGTAGCAGTAGCCAAAAATACATTGTATGGGTCAAAATTCTTTTTCTTTTATGCCAAAATCATTAGGATATTAAGTAAAGATCATGTTCCATGAAGATATTTTGTAAATTTCCTACCGTAAATATATCAAAACTTAATTTTTGATTAGTAATATGCATTGCTAAGAACTTCATTTGAACAACTTTAAAAGAGATTTTCTCAATATTTAATTTTTTTTTGCACCCTCAGATTCCAGATTTTCAAATAGTTGCATCTCAGCCAAATATTGTCCGATCCTAACAAACCATACATCAGTGGAAAGCTTAATTATTCAGCTTTCAGATGATGTATAAATCTCAATTTCGAAAAATTGACCCTTATGACTGGTTTTGTGGTCCAGGGTCACATATATAAAAATGGTCGCAGGCTCCACTTTTTCTGCCGGTGTGAGTAAATTTTGTCAGCAGTCGCACTGGTGCGACCACCGTGTTGTTCAACTCGCATTGTCATTTCTGTTGATATGAGAAACATCAAACAGCAAACGAAACAAAAGCGTAATGAACGCGCTACTCGTTTGAGCTGCGCAGCGCGAACCGTTTATCAGCACGGACCGTGACGCAAACAAACTTGTACAAGCTCAGAACCAAAGTTGATTTGGTGACACTGTTACAGCACAGCGCTGCGAGATCCAGTGAGAAGTGTTTGAATGAATAAAGGTTGCTGCGAGATCTACTGAGAAGCATTCAAATTCTGCACAGAAATCTGTGTTATAAACAGATCAGACAGCGCTGACGTAGAAAACCAGAAGCAGTAGCGCTAACTGTAACCATGGTGTTGTGGCAGAAAGAGTCAAATGTTATTACATTATTCATTTCAAGGTTTGTACAGCCTTTTTGAGAGAGAAATTCAAGCAATTTTCAATGACTCACAAGCATTTTCACAAAACTATTTCCAGCACTTTAAAGCTCCAAAATGATCCAATTTTAATGTAATTTTCAATGGGATGACCAAAATATACTGTGGTGAACAAACACTTGTGTAAAATTAAAAACTACATCAAATCATCATTATAACCTGTAGATGGCAGATGGCTATAACCTGACAGAGAAGCACTTAGGCTACTGGCTTATTAGACATTCATTTATACTTTTTCCTTTATATTTTGAAATTATAAAATAATTATAAAATCACTAGGCTATTATAAAATATCAAATCATCAAGAAATCAGATTTTGACAGAGTTTTATAATAATGGAAGAATAATGGTACATTTAATAAGAGTACAATATATAGCTTTTCTACATAAAAATTAGATTTTGCATGTTACTGTTGTTAACAAAATAAATATTGAAAGCTTCCCAACTCAAGCTTAGTGCTTTACTGTCAAATGAGTATAAACATGAAATAAACAAGAAATGAACATGTAATATTAGATCTAATATTAGTTTTTAGATCTAAGATGGCGCCGCAGATGGCAGCTACCGTGCTTTGCTTTTCAGTTTTTGTACTGTTTTTGTTTGTTTTTCCTGTTTTTTGTTTCTCTAAAACGATCAGTTTTACCAGGGATGACCTGCTGAACATTCGGCAGAACACACCACAAAATTTTTTACCGGATTTTGATTATTTGGACGTTTTGCTGGACATTGTAGTTGGCAGAGCCGTAGCTCTGGTCAAACGCTTCAGGACGCACAGACGAGGGAAGCGAGCTGGCGCACTTGTGAAGCTTCGTCAGCGCGGATTTAGAACGACGTTGCCTAGCATCCATCTAGCGAATCTCCGCTCTCTACCCAACAAAACGGACGAACTCCTTCTGCTCTCCTGGACAAACAAGGATTTTTCAAACTCTGCTGCTCTGTGTTTCACGGAAACCTGGCTGAATGACGCCATACCAGACAGCGTGCTACATCTGCCTAACTTCCAGCTGATCAGAGCAGATCGCGACACAGAATCAACGGGGAAATCACGCGGTGGCGGGATGTGCTTTTACATCAATGAGAGGTGGTGTACAGATGTAACTGTGTTAAAGAAGATGTGCTGTTCAGATCTAGAAACGCTCTTCATTAACTGCAAGCCGTTCTATTCGCCGCGGGAGTTCTGCTCGTTCATTCTCGTGAGTGTCTACATTCCACCGCAAGCGCACGTGAGCACAGCTTTACAGAAACTCGCTGATATGATCACAGAGAGTGAGCAACAACACCCGGACTCTGTTTTAATCATTCTCGGGGACTTTAATAAAGCAAATCTCTCCCACGAACTGCCAAAATACAGACAGCACATCACATGTCCCACCAGAGACAGTAATATATTGGATCACTGTTACACAGCGATAAAGGACGCATATCACTCTGTCCCACGAGCAGCTTTAGGACTCTCTGATCACTGTTTGGTTCATCTCATACCGACCTACAGGCAGAAACTTAAATCTGCTAAACCTGTATTAAGAACTGTTAAAAGATGGACTAATGAAACAGAGCGGGTTTTACAAGCCTGTTTCTCTCTCACTGATTGGACTGTTTTCGAAGCTGCTGCAAACGATCTGGACGAGCTCACAGAGACTGTAACATCTTATATCAGTTTCTGTGAGGATATGTGCATTCCTACCAAGACTCATCTAACTTACAACAACGACAAACCATGGTTCACTGCAAAACTCAGACAGCTCCGTCAGGCCAAAGAAGATGCTTACAGAAAGGGGGATAAAGTCTTGTATAAACAGGTATTACACACTGAAAGGAGATTCAGTGCAGCAGAAGATTATTCTGGCAAGCTAAGGAACAAATTCTCTTCCAGTGATTCTGCTTCAGTGTGGAAAGGTAGAATTCTGGACTCTGGAGAATCAACAACTGGCAGACGATCTGAATGAGTTCTACTGCAGGTTTGAAAAAACAACCCACACCCACCCTGAACACGTCTCCACACAACCATTAACACCTCCAGGAACCCCCCTCTCCCCCACACCTGCAATTCAGATCAGTGAAGATGACGTGCGCCAGGTCTTCAGAAAGAAGAAAAGAAGGAAAGCACCAGGCCCAGACGGTGTGCCACCAGCCTGCCTAAAAATCTGTGCTGACCAGCTGGCCCTCATCTTCACACAGATCTTCAGATCACTGGAGCTATGCGAAGTCCCCTCATGCTTCAAACGCTCCACCATCATCCCCGTCCCAAAGAAATTAAAATTACTGGACTTAATGACTACAGACCCGTGGCTCTAACATCTGTGGCCATGAAATCATTTGAAAGACTGGTTTTGGCTTATCTGAAGGCCTCCACTGGACCCTTACTGGACCCCCTGCAGTTTGCCTACAGACAGTTTGCCTTGCAAACAGGTCTGTGGAATAAATTTAATTGGCATCTAAAATATTGGTGTCATATAAGCTTATTTATTATAATAGAGATCAAAAACAATGATAACAGCAACTATTTTATTTTTTTGTGTCAGTGCCAGTGAAAATGTTGGCAGGGCAAGTAAAAATTTGAACCACTGACTCGACCGGGCCAGTAGAAAAAAAATCCTTAGCGTTGATCCCTGAAACTGTTTATATAGTTTTAAATATGGATATTTTTTTTCCCCAAAAAAATGCATCGATTCGCTACAGGAGGCCTTTTATCCCCCCCTCCCCCGGAGCCATGTGAAGCACGTTTTTTTATGGATTTACGCATTTTATTTTACATGTTTTGGACTGTGTAACAATTTTGAATGTTACTCCGATTGGATTTATCTGAAAGAAGAAAGTCATATACACCTAGGATGCCTAGAGGGTGAGTAAAACATGGGCTAATTTTCATTTTTGGGTGAACTAACCCTTTAAAGCAATTCTGTGCCCACCTCATCTCATCTAATTCTATTTTGCACATACTGTCAGTATATTGGCCACATTATCCTGCTTCAAACTGCTCATTAGCCTTTGTCCTATTTTTAACTTTGTTTCTTGCAGCCACAAGAAAAATAAAACATCTTACAGTTGTGAGTTTGTGCATTATGTGCAGCCACAAGAAAAATAAAACATCTTACAGTTGTGAGTTTGTGCATTATGTGCAAAACTGCACTACAATATAATACAATAAATAATCAACACAATGTCTTGTCTGTAGGGCTGTGTATTGGCAAGAATCTGGCGATACGATACATATCATGATACAGGGGTTGCGATACGATATGTTGCGATACTGTAAGCATGGCAATATATTGGGATATTTCTTATTTTAGGAATAGGATGTGATTTTAGGAAAATATGATTTTAGGAAAATATAAATTTAACCAGAACACAGTGGGATCTGCATTCGCAATAATCAGTCCCTGTAACATTCAACATTATTGAACCACTTGTTAGTTGCTTGTGAGTCTCGCAAAAACCAGCGTTTTGAATTTTGTCAATACTGACTTCATTTTGCTTGGTAACACCCCAAATGTCTTATTGATGGATTAAATGTAAAAAAAAATTGACTCAAAAGGTGATGCACACTTTTAGAAAAAAAAGGCTTTATAAAAGTTAAAAATGCCCATAAAAGGTAAAAATCAATATAAACTTATTGGAAAAGATTAATCTGCTACATGACAATAGGCTACTTCAAACCGGAGCTGTTTTTGTTTTATATGCTGCTAAGAAGACATCCCAGAAAATGGGTCAAGTATAGCTCCATCACCGTTCAAAGTAAAAAATTAGTTTTAATAAATAAAAAAATTGGCATTTCTTTCTTTTTGCTGTATCAGAAACGTACCGAACCGTGACACCACTGTATCGTATTGAACCGAACCGTGAATTTTGTGAACCGTTACACTCCTACCATCTGCTGTTAAAATCTAAGCTCAGAATCTATTCCAGAGAGAATCGCGATGCATTCGGAAGATCTCAGAATCAATCCACGAATCGATTCTTGATCGATTTATCCTCGCAGCCCTACTCGTCACTGAACTCACTCAACTCATTGAACTCACCAACCTTACTGAATTTACTTGTCACTGAATTCACTCACCTCACTGAACTTACTCAACTCACCTCACCGAATTCCTCACTCAACTCACTGAACTCAACTCACCGTCTCAACTCGCATTCATAAATGATACTCAGTCCACGATTTTCTCACCGCAGAAGACATTGAGCTCTGAGAGTTACAGCATATTTAACAGTACAACCAAACCAAGCAATCAAGCTCTCTTATCTCAAAATATCAAGGATAATTGAGCCACTCTCCTGGATTTCAGTAGTTCTGGTACTTGAAAATGAGACTAGACCTCTAAAGAGGAAACACATGCGAAAAGACTTTTCTCTCCTGCATTCGCACCAACAACAAGAATGGTGATTTAGTGAAGCTTTTCTTCTTTTTCTACATGTCATGCAAATACCAACAACAACTACAATCTTTGCTGACGATATAAAATTTGGGAGCATTTAGTATATAGCTATGATGTTAAGTTTCACGTATAAAGACAAAGTAAGCCAATTTAACTCCTTTCTTGCCTTATGACTACAAGAGCTCACAGACCAATCTTTGCTCACTTGTTTATAATCCATTTACAATTTGAATAAAAGTTTTACTTCTCATGCTACTAGCTACACACTGCAAAGTTTCAGGATGGACGATCATAATTAAATGTGGCATTGAATCAGTAAATGCCGTGATTGACAGCGATAACCATGTCAATGGCCGTGACAAAAAAAAAAAAAAATCTGATACTGTATGTCAGAATAGATCTGTGTTGGTCTTCTGTAAACGCCTGCTTGATCATGACACTCTATTAGCAGTTCTCTCGTCTAGGAAAAGCACACAGTCTTAAGAAAACAAGATTGACAAAAACACGACATGAAATACAATGGCTAGAAATCCCCAAAAAAGTATCCATGTATTTTCTTCAGTGAGTTGAGTATCTCCGGACCAGAACTCTGGTTGTCATGACAGACAGAATGACAGACGTGAATGTGATAACTTCTTGTTGCGACAAACAACAGATATAGAAGTACATGGATTGCAGTTTTGTCTTATGTTTTTTATTATTCTTGATTCCTCACAACCTGTGTGCTTTTCTGGGTAAGGTGGAATGAACTGCACCACTAATGAACGTGCAAACCAATGGCCAAGGTCAGGGTCTTCATTAAACACATTTCAGTTTGTTTTTCACCAAACCCTCAGAACGCTTGGGTTGCACTTGGGACCGTTCTGTCTGTGATGCTTTTTTAAAAAAGGCAGGTTTCCATGCCATTATATAGACAAGACTGAACTTTTTTTTTTTTATTATTTCATTTTGTGGTCCAAAAATGAAGGGCATATGGCAATAAAACAACACCAGTGGAAGTCAAAATAATTAATTTCTTTTCATTTTTGGGTGAACTAACCCTTTGTCTTGGAGTGTAAATGCAAACTAATACACCTGCCTCTTATTCTATGTAATGTGAAATGTGGTCCTTTGTTGCTCAAAGAACTTGCTCTGTTGTTGCAACAACCACAAATTTTGTAGGAAAATTGCACTTCTTGTATAATTTTATTTTTTTAATTCATATTTTTATTAAGGTACCTTAAAGTACATATGATTTTTTAACATTTTAACTCTTCTTCTGTGTTCATTTAGTAAAAAGCAGCAAGTGGTCACTGCCTTTATTTTAACTGCCTCTGTTTTGTTTTTTTTATCCATTTTAATTGTTTATTTTGCAATAAATAATTTGTATATTTGCAGTAAGTAATTTGCATTTCATAACAACAGCTGTTCTATCCAGATTTTTTTATTTATTTATAGGGGACAAAAACAATTAATAAAAAATAAGAGAGAGAGAGAGAGAGAGAGAGAACAAATGCATAAATATTGGTATACATTGATATATATTTTTGTCAAAATTGGTAAATAAAACAAAAACTTTTTTTTTTTAACTACATCACCCAGCTCTAGTGGGAAAGAATCTTGATTCCTCATTACACCCTTTTAAATTAAACTATTTACAGACAAGTTGTTCATATGACTGCAGTTCAATGGTAAGATCCTGCAGGAACAAAATCCTGTAGGAAACTCTGCATGAGCAAGAGATGTTTCACTGTCTATGTGTGTGTGTGTGTGTGTGGTGTGTGTGGTGTGTTATCTCATTAGTGTTTGGCTGTGTGACTATCTGAGCCCTTCTCTCTGTGAGAACACCTGCACACTCCATAATCTGACTAATGCCATAGAAATCCACCCGCTGCCCACCGGAGGAGCACAAGTGTGTGTGTGTGTGTGTGTGTGTGTGTGTGTGTAAGTTAATGCATTATTAAACATATGATGGCATTTTATTTTCCCATAAACATAGTTTGTTATCAGGTTGTGACTGCAAATGCTGTCATATGATATCAACTGATTTTCCAGTGCTACATATACAGTATCACTACACATGCACTACTGCAATATGTTTACTGTGATAAAGAAGTACTAAATCTGTGATTCAAGATAATGCTCATGCTGCCCACCCCAAGCTAACAATCCTAAAGTCTTAAAGCAGATATAGAAGAAACTCTGAGCTTTACGCCACAGGCTTAATGAATTATTTCAGATCATCTGTGTTTCACTTAAACCTGCAGAACAATCTGTGCACTCAGACACATCCCAGCCCACTATAACAAATCCAGCAATTACACTAGAGAAGTAATCACTTTAAAGGCGATAGAAATAGCAGCAACTCAGGCTAATAACCTGTAATTAAAAGGTACATGGAAAAATTAGGTTGCAGACACACTGACGAGGGCTCTGATGGCAGCGCAGCTTTATTGTGCTTCAGAACGAATGAACTTTTAACTCCGAGCACTGAATGTCTTACCATGTCTCAGGTTGGTCCAGTCGACGGAGGAGAAGAACGGATGCGAGCGCAGGCCCTCGTATCCCAGACGCTCCCGCGATCCACACAACAAACTCTGCAGCAGGTCGACAAACTGAGCGCTGGCTTTGGGCTCCTCTGGAAACTTCAGAAAACGCTGGGAGCAAAACACAAGCAAGAGAACATCAATATTTGAATGCAGAGTTTGGTGGTATAATTTTAAAAGTATTAATTTTAATTTGACTGCACTGACACTCTTGGATAAGAACAATATGAGCTGGATAGTAACTTGCAACACTGACACTGCTATTGAGCTGAAATGAACTGAACTGAGCTAAATAATGACACTATTGTCTTCTGTCCAGCTGCTTTTATTGATGAAATTGAATTTGTTTCATAACTGATTAATTTTACAACATTAACACTGTTATATTTCTGTTTATTAATGTGAAGCTGCTTTGAAATCATCTGTTTTATAAAGCGCTATAGAAAAAAATGTGATTTGACTTGATAAAGCTAAAAATTAGTACAGTTAAGTCCATATATATTTGGACACTGACACAATTTTCATAATTTCGGCTCTGTATGCCACCAGAACAGAATTAAAAATCAAGATGAAACTGAAGTGCAGAGTTTAAGCTTTAATTCATGGGGTTGAACAAAAATATAACATAAAATGCTTAGGAATTACAACCATTTTACTACACATTCCCCCATTTTCAGGGGCTCAAATGTAATTGGACAAATAAATGTAATCATAAATAAAATGTTCATTTTAAATATTTTGTTGAGAATCCTTTGCAGGCAATGACTGGCTTAAGTCTGAACTCTTCAGTTGTTGTTTGTTTGTGGCTCTTTCTGTCTTTAGTTTTGTCTTCAACGAGTGAAATGCAGCTCAATCGGGTTGAGATGACTTTGCCATTGCGGAATATTCCACTTTTTTTACCTTCAGAAACTCCTGGGTTGCTTTTGCTGTATGTTTTGGGTCATCGTCCATTTGTACTCTGAAGCGCCTCCCAATCAGCTTTGCTGCATTTGACTGAATCTGGGCAGAGAGTATATCTCTACACACTTCAGAACTGATGCGGTTTGCTTCTGTCTTCTGTCTCATCATCACTAAACACCACTGAAGCCATGCAGCTCATGATCACACTGATCCATGTTTCTCAGATGATGCTGTGATCATACTTTTTTCTTCCCATCATTCTGGTACAGGTTAATCTTAATTTCAGCCGTCCAAAGAATGTTTTTCCAGAAGTGCTCCGGCTTTTTTTAGATGTTTTTTGGCAAAGTCTAATCTGGGCTTGTTTGCAGCTTGTGGTGAAGCCTCTGTATTTGCTCTGGTGAAGTCTTCTCTTGATTGTAGACTCGTCTGCCTCCTGGAGAGTGCTCTTCTCTTGGCTGGATGCTCTGAAAGGATTTTTCTTTACCATGCCCAGACAGCAAGCAGTGTCGGCCCAGATCCGGCCCACATCTGGCCCGCATGGATTTCATACGGGCCAGATGTGGGCTGGATCTGGGCCAAAACTATGTTGCTGTCTGGAGAGGATCCTCTGATCATCCACCACTGTTGTCCTCAGAATGTAGCAAACTGTTGATTTGGCCGCTCCTAATGCTCCTGCTATCTCTCTGATGAATTTGTTCTGTTTCTGAAGCCTAACAATCGTCTGTTTCTCTTGTGTGGAGAGATCCTTTGACCGCATGATGTGGTTCACAGCAACAGCTTCCAAATGCAACTTAGACACACTTAGAATCAACTCCAGACCTTTTACCTGCTTAATTGATGTAGAAATAACAAAAGAAAAGCCCACGCCTGTCCATGAAACAGCTTTTGAGTCAACTGTTCAATTACTTATGGTCCCTTGAAAAAGGGGGGGGGGGTGGTACATATTAAAGAGCTGCAATTCCTTAACCTTTCCTCCAATTTTGATGAGAACACCCTCAAATTAAAGCTCAGAGTGTGCACTTTAAGCCCATACTCATTATATAACTGTAACTTGAATATGTTTTGCTTAGCAGCTAAAATAAAAATTGTGCCTGTGTCCAAATAAATATGGACCTGACTGTATATATATTGATATTTCTTAATATTCAGTATATTTCTTGATATTTATGTATTAACACTGAACTAAAAGGACTTTTTATATTTAATTGAAAATTCCAAGAAGTAAAACAAAACAAAAAGTAATATAAAATCAAACAAAATCAAAACTGGTGTCTAGCATATGCTAGATTTATTCATTAAATTTAAAATGAACACATTTAAAAAGAATTAGAATTAAGTATCACTTCCAGGAAAAAATAGAAACAAAACAAAAAAATAAGAAACAAAATATCTAATGCAACAAGTAAAATAGTATAATTATTAAAAGTTAAACATAATGATGGCATGATTTCACATTATCACTGAATAAATAAAAGGGAAATCATATGGAATCATGCATTTTACATATATGCATTATAAAACCACATATTTTTACTAAATTTGTGTAGCAAAATGAAAAATTCTGGAGTGCAAACAAATCAGTGAATCCGTGTTTTGAAGCTACTCATTAAAACAAATACTATCTTGGAAGACAAACAGTGTAATTCAGACTGAGCTTCCAAACATCAAGCTGCTAGATTCACCTGAAAGTTCAGGATGTTGTTGATGGTTTTTGTGGACGTGCCGTCAGCGAAGGGCGATTTCATGTAGATCATTTCATAAGCGATGACGCCCAGGGACCACCAGTCGCTCTCGGGCCCGTAGCTGCACGTCGGCCCTCCATTGAGCGCGGACAGGATCTCAGGGGCCAGGAAGTCTTGAGTGCCCACCGGGAGTTTGGAGCAAGTCACCTGCCCCAGATAACAACACACCATTCAATTCATCTGTGTGCAAACTCTGACTGTTTAAAGTGGATGTGAAACATGGTCCATTAACACCACATTGAACAGAACGAAAGGTTCCTCTCTGAATGACGTCTTCACACTCATTACCGTTCTGTTAGCGGTCAGTCTGGCTGCTGATCCAAAGTCGGCCAGTTTAACGTGACCCGTCCGGTCGATCAGAACGTTCTCTGGTTTAATATCTCTGACAAAAGAAATGAATGAGGACAAGAAACAAGAACGAGAGGATTAAGTAAGAACTGTAACAACAATGAGAAAAAAAATCACATTTCTAACACAAATTTACTTCTAATATTTCATTATACATTACAGCCTCTCTGTAAAGCCTATAAAATCAAAACTGTATTCTAGCATATGAATTTATAACAGGTAATATTATCCTTTAAGAGGTAAACTAATTTAGACTTTCCTCCAGGAAACTGAAAAATAATAAAATAAAATAAAATAAAATAAAATAAAATAAAATAAAATAAAATAAAATACAGATTCTCTCTCTGTTGAGTCTAGGAAATCAAAACCAGTGTCTACTGTCTAGCATATTCCAGTTTATTTATAAAAGTTAAAATGAACTTTTATCAGGTAAACATTTAGAATTTAGTCTCTCTTACAGCAATAAAAATAAAATAAATTAAAGAGATTATCTCTCTGTTGAGTCTATGAAATAAAACTGAAGTCTAGCATGTGCTGGTTTATTCATAAAATTTAAAATGATCTTTTAGCAGGTAAACATTTACAATTCCTCTCTTCCAGGAAAAATACAATACAATACACACAAACAAACAAACAAAAAACAGCATGCACTCAGGTGCGTATACAAACATATGCTCAACAGAAAGAGAATGTCTAATACCTGTCTAGCAATAGAAAATAGTAAATCGTGCTAATGGCTGGGTCAAACTAAAGGATTTTGCTATTTAACAAAGATAATAGTGTGTGTTTTGTTGTACCTGTGCACGTATCCCATCTGATGGACTGAGTGAATGGCCTGTACGAGCTCCGCCAGGTAAAACTGAGCCATAGACTCGTCTAACTGATCTTCATATCTGTTCATCAAAGCCATGAGGTCCCCGCCGGGATGAAACTCCATCACCTGGACAAAACATGAACAGCATCCGATGCAATGGATTCAGTCAGAGTCAAAAACAGAGTGAGAAAAAAAAAATCTCTCAGCTCTCAAAAAATTTTTGGACACTTCAGTCACACTTATAAATTATAAATATCATGGCATTAGATAGCAAAATACTAAACAAATGTGTTTTCATCAAGTGTGCATGTACAATCTTTCTTTATAAATGACACTTGTTTTTACATTTTATCAGTCCGAGTGCCTCAGAAGTGAATGTAACGAGCACATAACGAGTTTACAGTAAGTGGGAAACTGAGCATCATGTGTACGGCAGATCTTGCAACGTGATCTTGTGTAATAATCACCTGTTAGTGAATCTATTACTGCATAAAACATCTCCGTCCGGTTGGTTTAATTAGCAGCCACTCGTCTCGATCACACATCCACATTCTAAATAAAAGCTTGTGATTACACCATTATCCTTCTAATTAGACAATTAGCTTAAAAACGGCATCTTGAGAGAGTGGCGTATGTGCAAACCCAAAGAAAACAAGGAAAAACAGCAGAGAAAAGCACAGAGAGAGGTGTGAATGCTGCAGGTATATGAATGAATGACTGCGTGGTTATTTATAGGCGCAGTATCTGCCACAATATCAGCCTCAAACCATACCACAGGCTCAAATTAATTACTCTATAAAAGATCTGAACATGTAAACAGAGAGATTTCTGATGTATGACCCTCACAGACTCCAGCACAAGAATGAACACATGTAAATGTAAACGGTTAATTATTTATTGTGATTATTTGGTGATTTACAGCAGTGCTGCATCTCTAATCGAGCATCGGCAGAGTCTCGTCTGACTGATACATCAATAAGACGTTTTATAAGCAAATGCAACATAGCCGGAGTCATTTTACTGGAATAGAACATGAAAGTGATCATAATCATTAAAATTATGTCCTGAAATTCCCAAGAGATTATACAAGACATAGCCACGTGAAGCACGCGAGGGGAAAACGGCTCGTTCTCTCATTAAAACACACTTCACACACTGCTTTAATTCATCTACTGTGCGTTTACATGCGACACACAGCAATTCTGCCATTTTTCTCCTTTATTTCGTGAACATCTCCACCACAGCTCAGATGATTTGTTGTATTTGAGATTCGAACCCGAGATTCGAAGCATTTCTGGAATAAAATGTCCGATTTCTTAGTCTCGCTGAGACTAATTTCATAGCATTTATGCATCCAAAATACACACACGATAATTATATAAACACAGTGTCATTTGGCAAAATGACACATGATAATACTGTTTTCATCACACATCACCTCTCATGTTTCTCAAGCTCTTCCCTGACAGTCATGTGTCCTGGGTAAACTTTTGATGAAACATAAGCGACAAAACTGCTAGTAATGGTGAAAAATACAGTCAAAATGTGCATAAAATACATACATTTTTCATAATGTCAGATATTACATATTTTTTCATGGCACAAAATAATGTAAATATATCTATAAAACTATAAATTGAATTTTATAGATAAAAAATAATTTGTATTTTATAAATCGTATATATATTTATATATATATATTTATATATACATATATAAAATGATAATATATTTTGTATATTTAACATTATGAATATAAATAAATAAATAGATTATAGATAAGTAAAATTATAATGAATTTTTTAAATCATTTTTGTCATATATACACACACAACAAATGATACTAAATATATTATTATAATTTTATATAATACAATTCTTATTATTCAGAATAAACGCACAATATTATAACATACTTTTATTTATAATCTCAATTTATTGAATTATCTGAAATGATGTTTTGTATATATAGTAAGAATAAAAATATGCAGTTATAATAAATGTATTATATAAAATTATAATTAAATAATTTGTAATGTGAAATTTATATAAACACAACAAAATTATAAAAAATTGTTATAATTTTATATAACAAAATTCTTTTTTTATAAATTATTATTCATAATATTTATAAACAAAATGAATACATACATTTTAATGAAATAAATAATTTTTTACTATTATTATGTATAGAATTACATGCATACGAAAGTCAATGACATATTTGGCCAGCCAATAAAATTTAAATCTCACTGCGTGACAGATTTCACCCTTTCTTTAACATGTAATCTAACACACTGATCACATAAACATCAAATACAACACAAGCTCTTTTCCATCAAATCACACACACACACACACACACAGGACTGCGTTCTTCATCAGAAACTTCCCTCCACACCGTTACTAAAGCTCAAACGGGCTCCTCACATGCTTCAGATGAGATCTGCCCCTGTGTGACGGCTCTGGGGCAAACCAGCACCACACAAACACACAGAACGGTGCGTGAAAACACACACATGTGCACGTACACATGCCCACACAAACACACACAAGAGCACATGAATGGAAAGCAAAGCCGGCGGGACACGAGCGGCAAGCGCTGAATTCTAGCCCACGTATCCTAGCAACAAGCTAGCGAGGGTCTTTTCAGCGCATCGCTCGGGTAAAGACAGATTACTGGTTTTCCCCCCTCTTCTGCCGGGGGCGTCTGGAACGAGGGAGGTGGCAGAAATAGAAAACTGTCTCTTTAGTCACTTTGAGCTTTATGCGTTTGCCCTCATGAGAACTGGAAAGCCTCCACCACGCCCCACAGATACTGCGTGGGGCGACAGCTAATCACTGTCTGTGCAATATTACACTAAAACACACATTAATGATACTATAGCACTGATTCCAAACAGACAGTGTAGTAATTATAAGTGCTGTTTGCTAAAAATAGGGATTCCCCGAACATATAGTCGTAAAGATAAAAGTATGCAAACGCATCTACTAATATAGCTTCATACACTGTGCTATAACTGCTGCAGATTAACTATAGAAATATGATTGATGATCTCCACAACAGTTTGAACAGACACTTGCTGAGCAAGTTAACACTAAAGCCTGACCAAATTCTCTAAAATGGAACAGTTTATTGAACGTTTAGACAAAATATGTTTTAAAAAGGTTTGAATAGATGCATTTTTGTTGAGTATTATATGATAGGTTTTATGGCTCGTATAGACTGATAGAGTGAGGATATGGAGGAAAAAACAGCTCAATTTTATTCTGAGATTTAAGCTGAGCATAAATATGAATTTGTTGCAGATGCTGATATTTATATGATGAAATTCTGATGCTTGTGATGTAAATCAGTGAGATCTTTAAAACAGTACAGCATATACAAAATACAAATACAGACATAAAATGATCTAACTATCAGTCGTCACTCTATATCTCCAGTAATATGTCTCAGTAAGAAGAGATTGAAATGATCCAAACATATAATGCTGATTGAGAGATGAAGAAATAAAGGCTCCTCAGAAGATGTGAGATGAAGATCATTCCTCCGCTGAGGAACAGTGAAAGTAAAGCTTCTGGAAACAAACGCTCCTCAAAAGATCCTGATGATCAGATTTGAGACTAAAAAATGATTGATGGAGAATCAAGTAAAGCTGAGCTGCTTCAGTCCAGTAAGAGTTCATCTGGAAATATGACTGCAGTTATTCTGACGATTACTTGAGAAAAATCAGTCAAGATTTGACAGCAGAAAGACATGAGAAGCAGCAGCTGAAGCTGGACGTTTGTACAAATACACTAAAAGAGCTTAGAATTGCTAAAAACACTCTAAACTATCAATCAGACGACAGAAGTCATGGAGTAGATTGAGTGATCATCTTGATCATTTAGAGCCTTAGAAATGTGCATATCAAATATGATACAGTAGCTTTATAGGAAATGGTCATTTTGGGTGAACTATCCCTATCAGTTAAGTAAACCATAAGTTAGAATGGAAAGTTTAATGTCACTAAGAGTTTATTATTTTAATGACCATGGGGAATTTGCTGCTTTAAAATAGATCTGGTTTGGCGGATTAGCAGTTTTCCCAAACTAGTTTATTAGTTTTTTGAGCTTAGCTACATGCCAACGCATCAAGACATGTTTGATGGCTTAAGGGTTAAAAGATATAGAAGCCTGTTTCTGGCACTGAATAAAAAAAAAAAAAAAATTATTGTGATCTTGCAGTTCTGAGAAAAAAATCAATCTTTTTTCCTCCTCAGAACTTGAATTTATATCTCAAAATTCTGAGAAAAAAAGTCAGAAGTGGGGGAGCTAACTCGCAAATTGTGAGAATAAAAAGTCTGAATTGCGAGAAAGTCACAATTACCTTTTTTATTTTTTAATTCAGTGACAGAAACGGGCTTCCATATAAAACAGCATCACTTCGCGGAAGAACAAAAGCTGAATTCCTTCACTCCTGAAGGGTCAATCTACCCACTTTATGGGTATTATTTTGGTCAGATCTGTGCCGTTTTCACATCAAAGTGTCTTTGCTCTCTTTGTCTCTCACGCAGGAAAGGATTGTGGGATTGGATGCTGAGGGTTCGCTCTGCTGGTCTTAAGGAGAACAAGAAGACATGGAAATGATCAGTACAGCAGAAAAAGAGCGACGCTTCACTGAGACGAGAACAGTGTGTTCTCTTGAGAGGAAACGTGAGACTGTCTTTCCATGCTTTCCCTCCATGAGAACAAGGACCGAGAGAGTTAAATGAATGATTCTGAGAGCATGAGAGTCCTTTCATCAGTCTTTCTCTATCAACGCACACTCACAGTGATTTACAGCAAAAGTCGCTGATTTTCATAGAGCTGGAGATGCAACAATGTTGAACAGAACTCAACTTCAAGCAAAAGCAGCATCAACCAAACAATGCAATGAAGCTCTAAAAGCTTTCTTTGTAAATTTGAGATCTGTTTTACATTGCAGACATAAGGAACAGATATTTATATGAGTATCCAGGCTTCTACTGTAAACACTACTGTACTCTCAATTTCTTGCAAATGGACTGTAATTTTAAACAATCTTTTGAAACATGGATTTATGAACCAACATAAAATATTGGAATAAATTAATCACTTTGAGCTATACATGAGGTTTTTTTTTCCTAACTGATAGTTATGCACTGATTGAAGTTTCAGCAATTTAAAATTAAAATATTTTATTAATAATATTAATAAGGCAGCGGCTATTTGCACTAAGTGCAAATAGCAAATAGATACTATTTACACTATGTTAAAATAGCAAGATTTTCTGCTATTTATACTCTACTTATTGCAAATAGTGGCAATTATCTGCACCTCATTATTGTAGTACATTATAAAACAGTACGCAATAATAACGTATTGAGTGTAAATTATAGTTTTAATTCAAATTAGGCTATTAACTGGATGCCACCTTATTGGGACAATAAAGCCCTCCCTACAATTACCCGATACTTGATTTTCAACGTTTTGATCATTTCCTTCATTTCTATTGAAAATAAATGCCTTTCCGATGCAATATGAGAAAAGGGAGAAAAAAAGTTCGGCAAAAGGCGGGCTCGAACTCGGGTCGATCGCGTGAGAAAGCACGTGCCTTACCATCTACGATATTGAACGAGCGTCTTTTTGCAGTGTTGACTATCAGAATCACACGTTTGTGGGCGGAGTTGGTGTAAATAGCCTTTGCCAACAAGGCAGGCTATTTGCACTTAGTGAAAATAGACACTCTGTAATATTAATATGCTAAAATAACAATATGTAAAATTTGTTCGGCTGAAATAGTGGCAGAGTGTTGCCAAAGAACTTTACTGAACAGCATTTTGAGTTCATTTACCCAAATTTAATTACTGAAAATGTATTTTTACCTAAATTTGGATAAAACTTTTATTTCCTTTCATTGAAAATAGCTCATTTTGATGCATCACTAATAAAATTCTGTTGCATTTCCCACTTCAAATTGTTTCTTGTTTCTGCCTCTGTATTGTTTGTTTTGCTTGGATTATGCATTTGTCTTACATTTTATGTATTCAAAAAATGACCTTAAGGTATATAATATATATATATATATATATATATATATATATATAATTTTTTTTTTTTTTTTTAGTATT
>JAFVLL020019874.1:0-39401 GCA_021397915.2 Tor tambroides
GCAATATTTTTGACATCTCCAACTTGGAGCTGCGCTCGAGCAAAGTGAAAAACGTCGATAGGGATGAGAAGAGAAAGGAGTGAAAGCAGCGGGCACTGTCTGTGTGTGAGGAGGGCACACAGAACTGAACAAACACACACATGCACGCACGCACAACTTTGTCTTTCAGAAACACTGAGGCTCATTCGACTTTGGCGGTGGACTGAAGCAGTGTAGCTCAGAGCAGTACAAAAAGCGAACACCGAGCACCACCACAGGAAAAGCTTTTTTGGACTTTAAGTGACAGCCTGACAAAAATGACCGTGCTGACATTAATTCCATGTAGCTCTTTTGCTCTAATTGTTGATTCAATTTGCTAATTACTAATTTGATTTAAGTGGCAGCCAGACTCCATGTGTTGGGGACATAAGCAATAGAAAGGAGAATGTACTGAGGCTTTTGTGATGGCTTGTCATACAGGGCTAACAGAGTAGTTATGAATATTCTATGAGTTCAGTCTTAATAGTTTCTGATCTGTTTATTTTTGAAAACAGTGCTCCTCAAAACACGCCACTGGTCCTGCGCTTGACATTTACAACACCACAAACCCGCACATTCAGACACAAGTGCTACTGAATCGCTTTTCTACTGAAGCTGTTCTTGGAATCTATCAAAACATCAATGGGGCATAAACAAACATGTTGTTTCTGAGATTAAATATCTTATTCAGCAAAGTATGATTGGACGAGTTGGGTAAAATCGAAAATTTTAGAAAAGGATCCCACATTTCTCTCAAAAGAAAGAGAGAATGTGTCTGAAAAAACAAACATTTATATATATATATTTGAAATTGCAAATTCCGTAACAACACTTTGTAATGCCACATGATTTAACATAAATTTAACATGAAATTTTTTTTAACATTAATTTGAATGTAATCATTTTACGGAATCTTTAAACAAAACTTGCCTCATTTCAGCTGCTTAGATCTTAAAGCAGTTGTAGGAAACGGTAAAGAATCTTTGAGCCTTTGTTCACAGAGCTGAGAGGATCATTGTTCAGGGATACTCACGAACAGTAGGCTTACTTTCTCCATCCAGACAAGCAGATACATCAAGTCATCAAGTTTCTTCTTGTGCCTCATGAAGTTATCTTTGGTCCTGTACAGGCCCAGTGAGATGTGTTTTCCTCTGGTCTTCAGATGTATTCAGCTGTGCATTTCCAGAGAACCTTTTCATGGATGAAGGTTTGAAAAGAGCAGAAAAGCACTGCTTTTGCTCTTATATTCAATGTGGTTTTGTTGGACTTGCAAATGATGTGCTGATCTTGAACGGCATTGGCGTTTTTAGATGGAAATACATAAAGATATTGCATGTTATGATGCACAGTTTCTCTAATTAGAATAACAGAATAATCTCTTGGATAATTTTGGGTTGCTATGGTGACAGTGAATAAATATGGCCAAGCAATTTATAGTTCATACATTTGAATAGATTTTTTTGCTAGCTGATTTATTAATTTTTGTTTCTGTTTTTTTGGTTGGAAGTACAGTATGGTTTGACAGCAGTAGGCCATTAATGTTCATGTATCTGTGCAAAATCATAAAAATGTTGCATTAACACAGAGTTAGATTTTAAATGTATATATTTTTTTGCTATATATTCAATGTTTTATTAATTTTTATATTTTAATTTACAGTGACATATGAGAAGTATAGAAATATAGCTACTGTTTAATTTTTGGTCACACAAAGAGAGAGAGAGAGAGATGTAAAAACAAACAAACAAACATATCTTTTATATGTAACTTCTTATATATATCCACAAACTATCCTAAATATCAAAACTGCAAATATGCTTTTGCTGTGTATTTTCTTGCCCTATATGAGTTATACTACACAAACTTTTTTCAGTACAACAATGGAAATACATATCATGGGGGTGGATGGAGGGTGTGGAGTTTTAGGCGTTTTATATTTGTATTGATAAATAAACATTATTTAAAACATCTGTCAAGCCCTGTTAAATATCGTTGGCATGATTCAGTGGCTTTTGGAACCCTGGGCATGGAATATTTAATTATCGTACTAACTGGATAATCAAAAAGTCAATTTCCAAAACGCTGCCTGCCCGTGTTCTGGAGACAATTGCATTTGTAATATTTGTATGCGCAATCTATGTCTCGCTCTTGTGTCCCCACCCACAGTCTTACGGGGGAAAATGGAGTGTATTTACACTATAGAGACACATATCAGACCTGCTTCAGCTCTTATTAATGACTTTAGCTGTAGAGCTTGTCTTTTACTGTCATCCAGACAGACTATGTTGATACTGATATGCCTAGAGAATTGAGTGTGTTTATATTGATGATTATGGTGTATTTAAAGCCTCTCATTTAGATGAAACACTTTACAACCCAGTTTATAAAATATTACAACAACAAATATGGGTTACATACAGTGTATTATATAATGGTTCTAATACTGTTATTACAAGTAAATAATACTAATACTAATACTAATACTACTAATTATACTGCTAATAATAATAATAATAATAATAATAATAATAATACAATATACTTAATATTATGCAACAAATATATTAAAACAATATTATTAATATAACACAACAACAATAATTCAAAATGAAAATTTAGAACGGCTATAATAATAATAATACAGTATACAAATATAATATATGTAGTACACTTATGTTAAACCATATTATTAATATAACAACTACAGCAACAACAACAATTCAAAATAAAAAAAATAATTTAGAATGATGACAACAACAACAACAACACAATATACTTACACAATAATATACAACACAAATATACTTACGTATATTAAAACCATATTATTAATATAATACAACAACAACAATTCAAAATAAAAATAATGTAGAAAGATGACAACAACAACAATACAATATACTTACACAATAATATACAACATACAAATATGCTTACATATATTAAAACCATATTATTAATATAATACAACAACAACAACAACAACAACAATTCAAAATAAAAATAATTTAGAACAGCAAAAATAATATTTTTTATTGTTGTTGCTGCTGCTGCTATTTATGCTGTTCTACTTTTTTTTTGTAGAATCCTAACGTTTATTTTTATATTGTTTAAAAAATTTAATTGTTTAATATTACTTCACACTACATTTATTAATATTTATTAATTTCTTAAAGAGTACCACTATTTTAAGGTAACATTTTAAATTCTGAAAGTCATTTACATGGAGAGTGGACTTAATTTTTGTAATTCATGGATGCATTTATTTGTACACAAATAAACACCTTTATTATGAAAAGCTTTACATTTCACACCTAATTACATTTTAATGTTGGATTTAATTGGGGAAGACCCATAAATGTAAAATTTTCTTTGAACAAATGATTTAATTCTCTCATTGTTACTGGCCATTACTGTCTACGTCCGATGCTGTCTTTCCTGTACAATGAGATCATTGTTTTATTTAGCAGGCTGGCTCCCCTGTGCTGGTGTGTGTACGTGTATCCGTGTGTGTTTGGCAGGCAGTACCAGGCTGGGTCAAACCAGCTTAGTTCCGAGCCGCTGGGTGACCTGGCTCGGTGGCGTGCTTGCCTGCTCCCAATGACCCGTATGATTTCATTACTGAGAGGTGAGGGACACACACACGTACATGAGCAAGCTACTGTGCTGTAAGCCTCATCTGCCATGTGGAAGGGGTCACACAGACATGCATGACCCACAAACACAAACAGACAGTTACAAACGCAAATATGCCTCACTTCACGCACGGACACGTACAAATGCCCATAAACAGACAGTCTCACCACCTAGACACACACATGCATGCCTATATAACTTAAGCCAACAGGCACTTTTATCACTTAAACCTGTAGAACCTCAAACGTCCTGAATATGTTTGCATTATTTTGTATCACACACATTGTGTACAATATTATGCTGATGCCTTTTGCATTTTTTATTTAAAAACACAGCAGTTGCGCTCATCACTCTGCTTTTTAATTGAGGTAATTTGCACTCATAAAATCAGTTTTGGAGTTTTGAAGGGCGTAAAGGTCAGAAAAAAACAAAACAAAAAAAAACTAGCTTCAATGAATCCACTAGATGGCGGTGTAGGTTTGTGCTGGCCATCCTTTCTGTTGGGGTGGAGATGGAACTTGTTCTCTTTGGCATTAAGCGCAGCGACACAGGACAAGGTCTCAGAGACAAAACAAGGACATGTGCTTTGATTTGCCATTATTTGCATATACTATTAAGCAACCCCAAGCATTCAAATCAATTTATAGATCTCTCTTTTGAGAGTTTTGAGCACTCTGTGTCAATATCCACATTAGCTTAAATTCCTTGTTTAATTGTGAAGTCTTTTGTCTAGGCATGGAGTTTCTCTTCAACACATGCTGTGTCCAGTCCGGTGTTTCAGAGATGTGTGTCTGATAGCCCTCGCTGGAAGAAGTGAGTCTTGATTACAGTAATCATCCCAATGTCAGAATGAATGAGTGCAGAGGAGGAGTGTACAGTGCAGCTGCCCACTTCAGCAGCACCTGACACAAAGCCCCTGCTCTCTTTCACCCTCTCGCTTTATCCGTCCCTTTCTCTCCCTTTTACCTCTCCAAGAACCGTCCAGACTAAAGAGGCAGAGGAGGCCTGAGGGAGACAACTTACACTGGCCTGCTCACATGAGCTGACACGAATGCAAGGAGTTTTAAAGAATAGGAAAATTCATTCAACCCAGTGTTGTTCCCAACCTGTACAACCTTTTTTCCTCAGTGGAACACCAATTGTGAAGATTGAAGCTTTTAAACTTCAAAAAAGATTCAAAAGCACCATAAAAGTATGATTCAGATGGGTCCATCTGCTGTTTTCCAAGCCTTCTGAATTCATACACTTTGTCTGAGGAACAGACCAAAATTGAAATTGTTATTCACTGAAAATATTGACATAGCCTAACTTGCCGTGTTTTAGAGACTTGTGAGGTAAACGAATCAGTCTTTTTGAGTCAGTTGCATTCAATTCACAAAAGTAGTAAGGATTGATTCATGAATTGAAACTTTACCTCAATATTCTGATAATAGTGATTAATGGCTCACTGGAGAGAAAAACTGACTAATGAGTAATGACATAATTTTGGATCTTGTTGACTGCTTGTATTCTTTTTCCTTTGGAACATTTTAAGCTTGAAAGCTTCATTCCACATCCGTGGAAAAAGATAGCCAGTACATTCTTCAGAATTTCTCCTCTAGTGTTCCACAGATGCAAAAAAGTCATTCAGGTTTGGAATGACATGGGGATGAGTAAATGATGACAGAACTGTCATTTTGGCTGCACTATTCCTTTAAGCCTTACTAATAAACAAATAGAAACAAATTTCTATTTTGAAGTGCTCCCCAGTTCACTTATGTATTCAACTCATCCTCTCGAAGCCTTTCTTCCTCTTTCCTCTCCTTTCTTCTTGTTTCCCTCGCTCCCCTCATCCCTTTCTAATGTTCTGATGCTCCATTCTCTGTTTGCAAGATCGGAGCATAAAATGCATGGAGAGGAGAGACTGGGGGGAAATTGACTCTAACAAATAGCTTGAAAGGAATGCACGGCATATCAAACTAAAGCCCGCAAAGACAGACAAAACACCATCATTTCCTCCCAACTTCTGATGTCGATGCACAACAAACTAGCGTGCCAATGCCAGCAGAATGAAAATAGAGACAGAATCAGTCTGTGTTTTGTTGCGCTGTCACTTTGACGTGACTGGGAAGTTGCCTCGACGTGTTTGGCTAGGAGAGGAGAAGAGAGGAGCTTGTTTGATTAGCATCATCTCAGCGGTGTCAGTTACCCCGCTTCCTCTTCACGGTTTAAAGGGCCAACTGAATCTGCCTCAGAGCATTCAGAAAGAGTAAATTCTTTTTTTGTTCTTCTTTTCGATCACAAACACTAAAAAAGCGACGTCTACATGTGTGCGAAGACTTTAACTTTCAGGAAAAATGGGCACTTTTCATATTTGGCAATGCCCGTAGAGCGTCCGTTCTTTTTGTTTGCGTTGATAATGTAAGGGTCAGGTATTTCTCAATAGCGTGAAGGCCCGTCAAAGCTTCTACCGCCATTTTCTTTGTTAAACAAGGCTTGCGGTGAACATCAGCACTCCATCCATCTCTGCATATATGTTTCCATCACTGATATTCAGCCAGTAAAGTAGTAACCTTTCCACACACAGATCAGGAGAATACTAATGTCCTGTCGCTCTGTTGTTTTAAAACAACTAAATTACCTCAACCATCAGAGGCTACTGTGAAAATCACATAACGCGCTCACAAACGCTCTCTTCAAAGTCTGAACGCAGGGGACAGAAGCACGCAGCGAGAGAGGTGGTAATGACAGACCATTATACACACACATTTCAGGAGAGAAAGGAGAAAACACAACTGAGGTATAACAATGAGCTTTCAGCATGCATCTGTGACACAAGGAAATGACTCTACTCCTTTTATTAAAGTGCTGGTTATTTTCCTGTTGAGATACACATGTTAAGAATATTTACTTTTTCTGTCAGCACTCTCGCCGACGTGCCTGACGGATGAAAATTCTCATTGTTTTTGCATTAATGCGTGTGTATTTAAAGAGACCGCGTCTCTGTTCTGCCCGTAAAATGTTTTGATCTTCGAATTTTCATAACATACGCCGAAAATTCCATTGCTGCAGAACAGTACTGATGCTTGTCGTCGAGGTGTATAAGCTAAACCTAAATGGATATAATCTGTAATCACTTTTTTTTTTATCCTGTTATTTTTTGAAAGCATTAATAATTTCTCTTTTTCACAACAGGCCTGTCAAGCGTGCACTTCGGCACCTTTCTGCTATTTGATTTCCCATGGTGCTGAATCAGTCTATCATTATCTCTGCTTTAGGTGAGCTTCGCTCCATGAAACAGGCTTTTTACAGGTAGTTACGTTAAAATATGCTCCCCCTGTGACTGTAGCCAAATCTGTTTTAGCCGTACTAATGTGCTGGGTTTCGTGCATAAAGGCTACTGTTAGCGTACGGCGCGAAAGCGACACAGACTGCTAATGCTGCCTCATCAATTGGTGTCTGTCAGACCTCTGCTAAAACAGAACTATTTTGGCCCATTACTGCATTCCGGAATGGTTTTGGCAAAATATCTCCATGACTCTCTGAATTAGCTGGAAGGGCATGTGGACGATGGCCTAGTTATACAGGTTATGGTTCTGTTGCGCAACCTGCGGCTATAAAACAAGCGAGCTGTTTGACGAGGAATGATCTGTGGTTTTAATAGTCATTATCAGGTTTAAACCCACATAATAGATGGCTTGTGTCCAGTTTGCAAATCCCATTCACTTTTCTGCCCTCTCGCATACCTGCTTGGGTCTTCGGAAGAATGCATTTTGTTCCTTGAGACTGCTGTGTGCTGCACCACGTGCTGTATACTCTGAATGCCATATAAGTTGCTTTGGATAAAAGTGTCTGCGAAACGCATGAATGTAAAAGTACCTTTCAATTCCATCTTCTTCAGGTAACTAAAACCCCAACCTTTCTAACACAAGCCTTTCAGCCTTCTCCAAGCATTTACCGCTGATCCTTTCCGTTGTATATGCAGCAGGAGGTAAAATGACGAGCAACTGATCCTCAGACCTCTTGGCCCTTTCTCCCCACAACAGAGTGCATTCTGGGTAATGAATTGCCCCGCTCCTGCTTATTAACCTCTCCTAATGAAATCGCTAGGACACCATTGTTCCTCTAATGAACCTTCAATGACAGGACACAGCCCCATCTTTGTCCTTCGACACCACTGCTAAATTAGAATTCCTTTCTTTCCTCCTTCCCTCCCTCTCGCTGTTTCTGGAGGGCAGTGGGGAGATGAGCGTGTCCTAGCAGCTTTACCGTTGCCCAAGCTATGCTGAGGAAAGGATGGCGAACAGATTCCCTGGTCTACGGGTTGGCCGTGGCTGCGAGCACCCTTACATTAGCTCTGATTAGCACCTCCAGTATGGATCTGCGGCGCTAATTACTTGTGCTGTTGTGGTTCACTGAGATTTAAGTACCAGCGCCATCCCATTATCCCCAATCCCTGAAGTCTAGCCCTGCCAACCTACACCACAGAGCACACGTAACTCACTGCAGGGTTATCGATACAGGCTCGACTCGCTGTAGCTTAACCCTTTTGGTGCGAGCGCCGAGCAGACTCTATCTGGCCTAGTTCGGGACTGGCCCAGTTTTGGCCTCAGCAAGCTGAGAAACAAAAGTGAGGAGGTCCGTAGGGGAAGGGTGTTTTTCACACAGGGTCTGGGGAGGGAAAGCACCACAGAGTGGGGCCCGCCGGATCGCGCCGCGTATTTGGAAACGGACCCAAGCCTCTTGGAGTTTGCATCTAGCCCCCCAGAGTGTGGAGGGCTCGCTCTTTGCTCACCCCACAGATACTAATTACAATTCACATGTCACACTCGCAGGATAATGGGAGTCAGGAAGCAGAATTAGAATATTTCAGAAGCCTGCGGGGGTGTTAGTGCAGGAGAAAAAAGTGTGTCTGTTTCTCAGAGACTTAGGGGTGGGGGTAACTTACACAGGGGTGGTGAAAATTGTCGCTATATTTGGCATCTCGGTGTGTGCTTCTGCCCCTTGTATCTGGCCCTGCTACCCCTTCTTCGCACGCTGGGTGTGTGCTGGCATGGTGACGGCTGTCTGTTAGACTAGATTGAGTGGCATCTGCTGGGTAAAGGGAAAGGGCCGGCCTGGCTGTTGGCAAGAGGTTGGCACGAGGTTGGCACACATGGCGCACAGGGTACAGAGGGGGTGGCGGCGCCAGCAGCAGACTCAGGCTGGCCTGACAGCATGACATCTTCTGGAATGAAACCGTTCCTTTTGCCTCTCTCTCTCTCAGCTTCGTTCCTTTTCTCTCAGCGCCTTCTCTCGCGGGTCTCACTCGGTTGCTCGTCCTGCTCCCTCAGTCATTTTTCCCATCTCTCACTTGTTCTGCCACCTTTTATGACAGTCACTTGCTCCTCTCTTTCCACTATCTCTGCACCTCTCCCCCTCATCCCTATTTTATCCTCTTACCAAGACCGCATATTTAAAATGTTTCTTGCTTGAGTTTTCTTAAGTCCATGTGGTCATTTTCATCCACCCTTGGGTGGTGCTAACTGATTCTCTGCTGAATTCCATCTATATTTTCAATTTGCATGCATGTTTGCATGTGCGTGTATGTTTGTGTGTGTGGAAGTTTTCTGATAAAACAAACACTGTTAATGAACCACTGTGCTGACATCTGCAGGAACCCAACGACTAAATTAATGCGTGCACCACATATCAAACAGGAGCCTTCCTACTGTCAGCCACTGCATCTCAAAGAGAATACATAACAAGGAGAGACAGTACAGAGAGAGAGCGAGAGAGAGAGCTCTAACTCCAGTACTGCCCAAGCCACAGAGAAATACTTCTCTGCAGAATCCTCACGAAATTGATGCCTTAAAGGATTAGTTCACTTAAAAAAAAGCTATAATTTACTCATCCTCATGTCATTCCAAACCATATGAGATTCTTTCTCTTGTGAATCACTAAATGAGATTCACACTCTGTTTCGTGCAATAACAATGAATGGAGACTGGAACTTTCAACCTTCAAAAGATGCAAAAACATAAAGGTATCATAAAATAAAACTTTATTTCAAGTCTTCTAGAGGTTTTTATGTGATGTACAGGCCATCAGTTATTTATAAATCAACTTCGTCTTAGTGAGTTGAACTCAAGAACTGGATCAATCAAATTCATGGATGAATCATTCAGAACTGTTTTGTGAACAGTTCATCTCTAATCAATGATCTGGCATTGCTACTGCTCTTATGAACTCTTGTGAATGTACCAAAGAGAGCTAAGGTAAATTTCAAGTTTCTCATTGGATACCATCTTTAGTTTTTCAGTGTATGTCTTTCTTCTGCTGTACAGAAGAAGAACGATATACAGGTTTGGGCAGACGTGAAGGTAATTTAAACTTGGCAATTTTAATTTTTGGGTGAGCTGTTCTTAAAACTCCAAGAAAGCACTTACTGAAGTCATAATATTCAGTTCTGTTTCTAAAGAGCCATGCAAAGTCTTTTAGTATCAACCATTGTGACTTTTTCTCTGCATAAACCCAGCGTAAAAAGACATTTTATTGCACTTCTAAAGAGACTCTTTGTTCTTTGTCTACTAAATAATTTTTCACTAATCAGTGTGACCGTTTTCTGGGAAGAATGAACCTGTTCTGTTGTAAATGAATCCAGGGAAATATAGTGATGGATGATGGGGACTCAAGCGTCATGTTTCACCCTGTTGCAGTCATGCAATGATTGCTTCTCTGCCAACTCACTGTTGATTGACAGGCCCCCAGACAAGTCACGACTGCTATGATACCATCACTCACCTGAACTGACCCAGCCCGTGTGTAAGTACCATCCTAATGGGATGGAGGGGGACAAAATAAATAAAAATATAAAATATATTAAGAAAATAACGTATGTGGGAACAGACTAATGATGGAACTGAATAGCTATAAATTGTCATTGTTTTACTCTGATGTCCTTGGAATATACAGTTAAGTACTTTTGTAATAGTTTTCCAAAAATGAAAATTCTGTTATCATTTACTTACCCTCATGCCATTTCAAACCTTTATGACTTAAAGTTTTTATGACTGTGGAACACAAAACATTATATTTTGGAAAATTAATTTTTCATTATATATATATATATATATATTTCTTACAACGAGAGTCTTTCATGCTTTATTTTCGTCCTTAGGTACAAAATTGTAACACTTATTATTTTTTAACATTATTATAAAAAGAACATCTGTGGCAAGAGCTACTTTAGCCATACCAAGCATTCTGTTGTATATTGGCTTTTTCTCGGCTTTTTAATTTTTTTTTTTCTCACATTTCCTCATTTCAAATCCCTATTAGCATTCTTTACTGTTGGAAGGAATGTTTCTTTTTTATCTGGTAGAATGGCATAAATCATTGTAAATGATCCTGTACTGTTTTTTTTTTTTTAATTCAGTAAATTATGTATGTGTGATTGGATCTTGATCACACTGGAGATGCACTAGTGTATAAAAAGCAATGCTAAATGCAATTCACCTTAAGATTATCAACAAACTGGATATGAAATGCATGTTAATGCCAGATGTAAAAGGATCTAACTTGTTTATTGATTATAATAAATGCTGTTAAGAAAGCTGAGGAAACATGGTAAGAGGATACAAAAAGGAATCTGAGGACCATTTTGGCACCTCATTTGTCCTCTCGCTTTTGTGAATTGACCTCTATGATCACCGTCAGTCTTGTGTAATCTACTAATGTGTACAGTAAATTTGTCACTAACCAGTTTTGTAAGCAATAATTCTTTTTCTCCACCAGCAGCATTTAGATCTGAGTGATAGAGACACGGTTGTTTGTCTTTGTGATTAAAAGGCGAGGAGACTGTCCTTTTAATCAGAGAGCGTGCATTATTACAACCTTGATTAAAGCTGCCAAATCTTTACGTTGTCATCTCTCATCAAGGCAAACAGGTAGGATGCGGTTTTGATTAATTCCACCCTGTGAGTGTGTGAAAGAGTGTGTGAGTGTATGATTGCCCAAAGGACAAATCATGACAACCATCAAAGGAATGCAAAAATCACAATTGCACATCGAGTCTACAGATCACTATACTCTGTCGCCACAATATTTGAGCAGCTCAAGCATTCCCCTGTAAAAACGCTCGTATATTTCAGAGATGAAGTCACCTCTATTCCTCACTTTTCTCTCTCCTGTACCTGAGCCAGTGATTAATGAGAAGATGCGGATGATTCAAGCGCTCAGTGGCTCCTCACGATGTGATGGTGTCACCAGCAGTGACAGCTGGATGCTGGCAGAGGCCAGTGTGGCAGAATCGAATCTTCCCTCTTGTACAGAAACTACTGTCAGTCATAAAGTCTTTGAATACATCTAATAAAAATGAATTCAAAGCTCAAGCGTTCTACATTTTTTAAACCCATTGTGACCCATCAAATGCAAAACTATCATTTCATAACTGATGACGTTACCACCAGGCACAGAAGGAATCTACATATTTCTTTTGTATTTTCTATGCTGATTTTTAAGGCAGAATTCTGAGGGATGAATTAAAACAGTAAAATGTTTAAAAAAAATAACTTGTGGGGATAGTTGTAACACTTTTTGCTGTGAATGTTGAATTTTTTATTTTTTTTTCAAACATTTATTTCCCCTTACTTATCTATTACAAATTAAAGTTGCTAAAGTTGCTGAAGTTGAGGAGACGAATTGTTGAATAAAGTCGTTATTTTTGTTTTCTTTTGCACACAAAATGCATTCTCGTAGCTTCGAAAAATTACGGTTGAACCCCTGATGTCGCATGGATTATTTTAACAATGTCCTTACTACATTTCTGGGCCTTGATCGTGGTAGTACCCTTGCTGTCTATGGAGGGTCAGAAAGCTCTCAGATTTCATCAAACATATCTTAATTTGTGTTCCGAAGATGAACGAAGGTCATGGAACGGGTTTGGAATGACATGAGGGTGAGTAATTAATGACAGAATTTTCATTTTTGGGTGAACTATCCCTTTAACCTAATTTCTAAGCGATTAAAGCTACCTTTGTTACACCCTGTGTTACAGCCATTCTTTGTCTCTCCAATTAAAATTTTCCAAAATATTTGTTAAATGAACATGCATAAGGCAGGGGATTTGTGTCACTGTGTGAGCTTTTTGCGGAGTTGTGCATGTGCAGATTATCTGTGGGCTTGGTTATAACTCAGATTTGAGATGTTTGAGATATGGTGTCATAGACATTTAAGTAAAGGCCTTTTTAGTGCAACCGATCCTGCACACACTTCAGCTGTTTTGTGAAGGGAGCCTTTCATTTTGTTCTTTGCTTTTGCTCTGCCTTTCTTTTTAAATTCTTTTTCTTTGTTTGTTTCTGTCTCATGGCGTATGACCTCTCGGTTCTGGCTACCACAGTGCTCACATTAAAACAGCTGCAATATCTCGTCATGTCTCTGGTCCCTGAATGCAGGGTTTGTGTTTGGTGAAGCGGAAGTTGAAAGCCTTTATTTAAGGGCTCGTGTTTAAGGGTTCACTGGCCCTGACCTCTCCTCTAATGTCCCACACTACTGACTCTGGTTGCACATAATTCATGCCATCAACCAAACACACACACATTTTTCTCTCTCTATCTTGTGCCCTATTTCGGCTCCTGAGCTTTTGCCCCATACTGCGGATCGCTGACCCCTGTCGCTCTGCAGGGGGCCGTCCCATCACACCTGGCATCAGTTCAGACCCCCATCAGCCCAGTCCAGCCCAGGGGAGTGGGTCAGCTCAGCTCCACTGCACCTGTAGACACGCACATGCACACACACTTGCACACTTTATTTAGTCTTGAGGTTTCAACAGGAGGATTTGCTGACTGATTTACTTTAGAGGACGATGAGGGCATCCTTCACTTTGCTTTATGCTCTTCCCTGTGGCTTTTAGACACAGACTCAATGCTGAAACAAAGACAGATCGAAGACTGAACTGATCTTTGACATAAAGACAAGGCTAAAGGCCTGTTCACAACATATGCGAATTTTGGCATGGAAAATATGTGCGACAAGATTTTGAAATGTAGCTATGCATATAAACTTAGACTCACACCGAGTTTGAAATATCGGCACTTTTGAAAGCTTCTGATTTGATTTATGAAGTAGTTCCAGGTTTGTTGACCACATTAAAGTTCCGTAGCACTTCACCAAATTATTCTAACTTCAAAGAGCCATACAGCTCTTTGAAGCCAAGTAAACCTAATAAAATGACAATTTTGATTTTTTTCAAAGTTATTTTAAAGATCCACGGAATGCTGGGTGACATATGAATGGGGCAACTTCCCAACTAGCCCACTGCTAAATCATAAAAATTAGTTTTGTTTCTGAAAAGAAAAAGAGTGTTGCTACCATGTAATTACTGAGAAATTAACAAGTTTCACTTTTTATACTGTGACCACAATACCATTTCATGCCATTTTTTATTAGTTCAAATGATCTTTGTCTGCTCAGCCATGATATTATGTTGTTGTTGTTGTTGTTTTTCTTTTTAAGTTTTCTTGTTAATGCAACGTATTTGAGAGATATATTCAACGAGGTAAAATTTATTTTCAGAATTGGCTGGATCATGAAAGTGGCACAAGCCAGAATAAAACCAAACTTGAATGGTCACAGTTCTTTTTTTTAAAAATTGGTTTACAGTATTACAGTACATTTTGAGAAGTTCACAATAAGACCAAGAACATGTGTCAATTTTGATGTCAGGTTAAAGGATGAAAATAAATATTCTGTCATCATTTACTCACCCTCATTTTGTTACAAACCTGTATGATGCTGAAATATTTCCCAAAATATATCGTCTATTATACTCTACAGAACGTCATACAAGTTTGGAATGACATGAGGGTGAGAAAATGATAACAGAATTTTCATTTTTACCTTTAAATTTAGCACTGATTCTTCAGGTATTAAAAGAACCCTATTCAAGTCATTCTGAGTGATAAGACAAATAGAACTATGGATAAGGCTCAAAAAGACAGTTCTATGTCAATATAAATTTGCATTCTTTTTATAAACATTTTTTCTGCATTATATATGTAAGCAGAATGTACATATAGAATGTTGTGACTATAACTTCAGCAATTTGCAAAATATGAAGCTTGCGCACACACTGTGCCATTTAGCGTTAACACCTCTCACAAGCCTCTGTGGTCCCTTCCTCCTCCAGACATGACATCATACGCGATAATCATGACTCAGCACTCCGGCCTCGCTGCCACAGAGGCTGATTACACGCTCATTATGTGTATAACGCCGTGTTAGGAGGTGTCTAATGCAATTACTTTACGTACGTACTGCATTTCAATAGCACTCCCACACAGACACAGGCAAGAGCTAACCAGTGACACAAAATCAATGGGCATATATTCCCGCCTCTGTGTGAGCCTTTTTTTTCCTACTGTGTGTATCCTCATCCTCATGCCTGTGTGCTCAGAATGACCTCTGTTTCAGAAGCTTTCAAATGAGCCTGGTGTGGGTAATTAATTATTTCATGGTATAGTGTCTAAATTACAGCTATTTGACAGCTAGGTTTGACGCAGGCGGTGTCAGTGTGTGTTTGTGTATGCAGTCGTGCTGTGTGTTTATATGTGTACTGTAGCATAAGAACGCATCAGTGGAATACCGAGCGTGTCACACCAGATGTGGCTAAATTACCTCAGAGCGTCAGGTGACATGACACTGGAAACAATCACAGTAACAGCGATCTCAGAGTGGGAAGAACACAATATAAAACCCAGAGAGTGACAGACTGACAGATGGAAAGATGAGTGGAGGAAGAGGAACGAGGTGTGTGTGTGTGTGTATTTGTGTGAAGATAAAGATATAGGAAAGACTGCCATGTCTGAGATGTAGAATGTGTGTGTAAGTACAAATGTGTGTGATATAGACAAAGAACGTGTGTGTGTGTGTGTGTGTGTGTGTGTGTGTGTGTGTGTGTGCGCGTGTTTTTGTGACAAATGAGGACATAAATTTGTATAATGACACAGGTATGACATAGGTATAACAAGGTGAAGGTGACTTTTCAGGACATTGCCCCATGTCCCCACTTTTCAAAACGCTTATAAATCATACAGAGTGAGTTTTTTGGGGGGAAAGTAGAAATGCACAGTCTCCTGTGAGGGCTAAGTTTAGGTGTAGGGCAATAGCACATGCAGTTTGTACAGTATAAAAACCATTACGCCCATGGGATGTCTCCACTTTTCACAAAAACAAACATGTGTGTGTGTGAGTGTGTGTGTTCTGAGCATATCAAGGAACTGGTATACCTGGTATACAGGGTCCAAAATTATCTTTTTGTTACACCAGCCAATTGCAGGAAAATTTGGACGGCATAAGTACTTCTTATCATGAAACTGTATATGGCTTATTGCAGCATTTTTGTTCCTATAAAAATGTGATTATTTTGATGTTTTACTTACATATTTGTGACAAACAGCAAAGACTGCTTTTGGTTCTTAAATTTTTGTTTTGATGGCTTAATGTGACAAATAGTCCACCTACGATTAAACATATGCAGTTCTAGAAAGAAAACTTCATTCTGGATAAACTTTTGAGTGGATTTCCACTCTGACCTGTTTGACTTTATGCATCTTTCAGAAGTCAGAGTGCCAAGGTTCTTTCCAGTCCACCTGAAAAAGTTTATAAAGTACCAAGTTGTTACAATGAGTACTTCTCATAGAGATCCAGTAACTGAATTTGCCAGTGGAAGTTTGCAAGTGGAATCAAATTTTTGACAGATATTCAGAATGTAGTTTGAGGCACCCAGCATTAAGTAGTGGCAAGTATTTGTATATTCTATAGTTATTTGATGTTTACAGGGATGTGGTCAGTGTTCTGGCATCTTGCTGCTGCACCACAATAAAATGTCTGTAAATCTACTTAAAAAGTAAATAAAATGTAAATGCATTAATAATAAGTCAATGCACTGATCCACAAATAAAACGTTTCATGCTACACCACCGGAAATTAGAGCTTCAGTCAAAAGATGGTCAGAAATACTGTACCTAGTACCAAGAAATTAATGTATTAATTTTTGTAAGTTGTTAGTTTTATTTTTGTTACTTATATATATATATATATATATATATATATATATAGCACATACATTGCATGCTAAAACATACCATAGAATGTGGATATTATTTCTTTATTTGAAATTCCTTGTCTTCATAGAATCACACAACCATGTATTTCTTAAAAATAGACCAGATCATGTTACGCTTAAAATCTTATAATGTTTCATAATACCGTTTCAATACAGAGGGTTATGCTTAAGAATAGGGCAATGTAAACAACATTACCTTATTATGAGAACTGCCTTAGAGGTTCTCACTAATACAGCTTCAAACGTATGATTCATGTGACACAATATTCATGTATTTATGGATTTATAATAAATTAAAATAACATTTTGGAAGTCACGGTGAGACACAATGGAACTGAATGGAGCCATTATTTAAATCAGAAATGTGAAGCTTACAGTGTAAAAAACAAAACAAAAAAAAAACTATTTTTATGATTGTTTATGGGGTTGCGTGTAACAATTCTCAGTGAAATTTTGCTGGTGAAATCCAGTCATTTCAATAGAAATCTGCTTCAGTTTCTGATATGTTAATATGCAAGTGTGACTGCACCTTTTGTCGTTATGTTGTCATGTCAGTGAAATTGTAAAACTTAACCCAGCAAAAACTCAGTAAGCGTCCCACCCCCAACTAAAATAATGTCAAATGCATATTGTTTACATTTTGTGGTTTATACTATTGAAACAGTATTGTAACGTTTATGGCTTAGTCCCATTTACTTCCATTTTTTTGAAAAAGAGGGACAAGTAGAAATTATATTTATGGTAAATCAAAATTATGCTTCAAATGCCATTGATCGAGATTAATTTGTACTGAAACTGGAATATTCCTAAAATTTAACAACATATTTGGACTACCACATTATACCACCTAGTAGAAACTGCTGTGCAACCCTAGTGATTCTTGACAAGATTAAGTACAAAGTGAACCAGACTTCATAGAAGCCCAAAGAAGTCTAACCTTAAAATCTGATTGGCTAATAGAAATGTTGTTCCAGGACCAACAAGGATGATGATCCAGGAGCATGTCCTTCTTCAGTAAATCATGTTAGGCCTGAGACAGATTTGTGGAAGCTTGCTTTCGTGCTCCAGAGTACATGCACATGCATCTCAGAGCAAGCTATAAATGCTTTAAAGCTATAAATCTTTATTTAACAGCATATGGATTTCAAGACAGAGTGTCATGACAGCTAATGTGGCTCTGGAAGCCTGTGGCCAGTGAGGGAGCGCTGTGTCAGCTCAGACCCAGAGCTGGTGCAGATGAGCTGGGTAAAAGTCCCTCAGAGGATGGGAGTGGGAGGACATCGATACATTAGCATAGGGAGACGGCTGGAAACATGAAGTAAACCACATCTGACCTTGTTCACACTCACATTATACTACTGAATATCTGTATTCTGTACCATAACATTATAGACACAAGGTAACTGTTTCCATTGTAAGGAATTAAAAGTGTTCTGTACACTTTAAAATAGTCACATCTTCTTTGTCATTTAGCAGTTACAAGAAATAGAGTCTTCCCACACAGGTGACAAAGAGGCCCTGTTTACAGCTTGTATTACCATCTGTTTAAGCTCCAAACGTTGCTCTAATTTTTAATCTAAATCACTTCAATCTAAAATTGTGACATGCTTCCCACCAAATATGATTTTGTGGTCTGCTATCCAGTCAAGCTGCACATATAATCCACTCAGCTATCAGTATTCATGTCTGGTGAACACAGAGTATTGTTCCACATAGTTTTGTCTCACTTTTAAGTGTGAATATTCATATTAGATTTACAACCCGAATTCCAGAAATGTTGGGACGTTTTTTAAATTTGAATAAAATGAAAACTAAAAGACTTTCAAATCACATGAGCCAATATTTTATTCACAATAGAACATAGAGAACATAACAAATGTTTATACAGATAAATTTTACACTTTTATCCACTAAATAAGCTCATTTCAAATTTGATGCCTGCTACAGGTCTCAAAAAAGTTGGCACGGGGGAAACAAAGGCCTGAAAAAGCAAGACATTTTTAAAAGATTCAGCTGGGAGAACATCTAGCAACTAATTAATTTAACTGACATCAGGTCTGTAACAGTATTAGCTATAAAAGGGGTTTCTTAGAGAGGCAGAGTCTCTCAGAAGTAAAGATGGGCAGAGGCTCTCCAATCTGTGAAAGAGTGCGTAAAAAGATTGTGGAATACTTTAAAAACAGTGTTCCTCAACGTCAAATTGCAAAGGCTTTGCAAATCTCATCATCTACAGTGCATAACATCATCAAAAGATTCAGAGAAACAGGAGAAATCTCTGTGTGTAAGGGACAAGGCTGAAGACCTTTGTTGGATTCCCGTGGTCTTCGGGCCCTCAGACGACACTGCATCACCCATCAGCATGATTCTGTCATTTACATTACTAAATGGGCCCAGGAATACTTCCAGAAACCACTGTTGGTAAACACAATCCGCCATGCCATCTGCAGATGCCAACTAAACCTCTATCATGCAAAAAGGAAGCCATATGTGAACATTGTCCAGAAGCGCCATTGTGTCCTGCAGGCCAAGGCTCATTTAAAATGGACTGTTTCAAAGTGGAAAAGTGTTCTATGGTTAGACGAGTCCAAATTTGACATTCTTGTTGGAAATCATGGACGCCGTGTCCTCCGGGCAAAAGAGGAGGGAGACCTTCCAGCGTGTTATCAGCGTTCAGTTCAAAAGCCAGCATCTCTGATGGTATGGGGGTGCGTAAGTGCATACAGTATGGGCAGCTTGCATGTTTTGGAAGGAACTATGAATGCTGAAAGTTATATAAAGGTTTTAGAGCAACATATGCTCCCCCCCAGATGACGTCTATTTCAGGGAAGGCCTTGTGTATTTCAGCAGGACAATGCAAAACCAAATACTGCAGCTATTACAACAGCATGGCTTCGTAGTAGAAGAGTCCGGGTGCTGAATTGGCCTGCCTGCAGTCCAGATCTTTCAGCTATAGAGAACATTTGGCGCATCATTAAACAAAAAAATATGTCAAAGATGACCACAAACTCTTCAGCAGCTGGAAACCTATGTCAGGCAAGAATGGGACCAAATTCCAACACCAAAACTCCAGAAACTAATAACCTTGATGTCCAGATATCTTCAAACTATTTTGAAAAGAAGAGGCGATGTTACATCAAATCTGAAATGAGCTCATTTTGTGCATAAAATTGTCAAATTTCTCAGTTTAAACATTTGTTATGTTATCTATGTTCTATTGTAAATAAAATATTGGCTCATGTGATTTGAAAGTCTTTTAGTTTTCATTTTATTCAAATATAAAAAACGTCCAAACATTTCCGGAATTCGGGTTCTACCTTAATTTGGCATGCACAAATATATAATATAATATAATGACAAATGGGATTTGGGAAAATTGTGTGATAAACATGAGTTATGTGCTGAGGATCAGCCACTAACAGCATTATTCACATAACGGCATCTTTAAAAAAAAAAAGAACTTATAAAGGAGTATAAAGGTCAACATTATTTCTGCCATAAAGTCTGTCAGACCAAACTCATTGATATATTCTAATAGGTTTGCCATGCTATTAAACCAATATACTTGTTCAGAGGCTTTGATTTATATGTAGCCTATATCACTCAAAAACATAATGCTTCGGCTGAACTTAATTCAGTTACAGACATATTCAAAATGGGTTTTCTTAAAGTGATTGTTCACCCAAAAATGAAAATTCTGTCATCATTTACTCACCCTCAAGTTGTTCTATTATGTTCAGCAAAAGAAAGAAATTAATTGAACTTTGGAACAACATGAGAGTGAGTAAATAGTGACATTTTTGGATGAACTATCACTTTAACATTAACTAAATAACAATAGTTGTAGTTCCAATACAAGTCAAGTCAAGTCAAGTTGAGCTTTATTGTCATTCCGCTGCATGTGGGCACATACAGTGGAACGAAATGTCGTGCCTCACAGGACCACGGTGCTACATACATACAGACATACAACAATGAAGTAAAAGCAGTAAAAACCTATACACAACTAACCTACTGACAGATTTTGACTATAAATATACTATATATACTGTAAATGGTTACCTATACATAAATAAAAAAATACAAACTATACAAATGCTTCACATTAATACTGGACATGTGCAAAGAGAAACATCGTAAGTCAAGCAGCTGGCTGGGGAACAGTGCAAGATGATTTGTAGTGCATGAGCATGTAAACACATATATTACTGAGTCTTTTGTGGTATTATGTACACCCAGCAGTGTGTGTGAAAAGTGTCTAGTGCGCATAGAGGAGAGTGTGTTACTACAGGTGGTTTGTACAGGCCCACTCATCTGTGTGTAGCACACTTCGAAGTGCTCAAAAAAAGTTTCCATTTTTTTTGTTTGTTTTTTCCTTTGATGTGGTAAGGTTGGGGGTGTTTGGGAGGGAGTAGGTGAGATGGTCCATGTTTCAGGAGGTAGTGGGTTTGTGTGTGGTTTCAGAGGGGGGTGGGGTGATTTGAGTTCAGGGCTCTCACAGCCTGGGAGAAAAAGCTGTTGAGCAGTCTGGTGGAGCGGGCTCTGATGCTCCTGTACCGTCTTCCTGATGGTAGTAGCTGGAAGAGACTGTGGAAGGGATGGATGGGGTCCTTCACGATACTGTTGGCTTTGCTGGAGCATCGTGTAAGGAAAATGTCCAAGATGGAGGAGAGAGGGGCACCAATGATCTTTGCAGCTGTGTTCACTGTCCGCTGGAGGGTCTTGAGGTCTACTGCACTATAGTTCCCATACCAGACAGTGATGCAGCTATTCAGCATGCACTCAATGGTTCCCCTGTAGAATGTGGTGAGGATGGGTGGAGGGAGACTTGCTCTTTTCAGCCGGCGGAGAAAGTGTAGGCGCTGTTGTGCCTTCTTGGAGAGTGACATGGTGTTGGTGGTCCAGGTGAGATCCTCTGTGATGTGCACCCCCAGGAATTTAGTGCTGCTGACTCTCTCCACGGTTGAGCTGTCAATGGTCAGTGAGGGGTGGTCAACAGAGTTTCTCCTGAAGTCCGTCACAACCTCCTTTGTCTTCTCCACATTGAGGGTCAGGTTGTTAGTGCCACACCATTCAGCCAGTTGTACTTCCTCTCTGTAGTGTGTTTCATCGTTGTTGCTGATGAGACCTACAACTGTTGTGTCGTCAGCAAACTTGATGATGTGGTTGGATCTGAACTTGGCAGTGCAGTCGTGGGTCAGCAGCGTGAAGAGCAGCGGGCTGAGCACACAGCCTTGTGGGGCACCTGTGCTCAGTGTGGTAACGCTCGAGGTGTTGTGGCCGACACGGACTGACTGAGGTCTTCCGGTTAGAAAGTCCAGGATCCAATTACAGAGTGAGTTGTTAAGGCCCAGCAGGTTTAGTAGCACAAAACTGCTACACATCATTTTATTGGATTTTACACAGTGAAATGTTCACTGTTGAAAAACAAAATGTTCAAGAATTGAGTTAACATTAGGATGAATGTTAGCTAATTTTAATTAAAGATTTACCTTAAAATAAAAACGATAATTTACTCACACTCGTGTTGTCTGTGTAAGTGTGTTCCGCTAAATTTGAAGTTGTAACTTTTGGGCATTTGTGCTACAGCTAGATTAATTTGTAACTTTTTTTTTACACCATCTGCCAGCAGTCTTGAGGAACAGTTTGCGGCAGGTCTAAGATGTGCAGAGAAGTAGAGAAACGTGATGAACAGAGGCAGGAAAGAGAAGGAAGGGTTGTTAAATGTAATGAATCGATAGACATGTGCCTGACTGCTATTGTTGCCTGTAATTACAGCCATGTTCATCTGGCCTTGTCTCTCTCTCACACTCTCTCTTTCTCTCACTGACAGACGGTGTGATTTCTCTGTACTTTGTCCCTGTAAATGCAAGCTCAGAGCCTTCTCTCATAGACACTAATATTAAAGAGAGAATATAGCGCTAATTAAAATGGCAGTGGCACTCCATTCAGTTTAAATCGGGGAGAGATAATCCTGGAGACCAGCAAGGGCTTTTCTGCTTTGTGCACATAGCATTTACGGGGTCTTTATGTCAGAAAGGAAGTTTTGGATCATCTCTCACTCTGTAATGAAACTGTGCAATTCATTTGTCCGTTTCAGGTGGGAAAACCCTGAGGACTATATTTAACAGTGCTGCTCATTCAGTCTAAAATAATATCAGTCTATGTGTGTCATTACTAAACAGTGTAACCTTTGTACACTATGCATAAGAGAGTGTGTATGGGTTTACTTCACTATTTATTTGAGGACAAATTTGTCCACAAAAGTAAGCTACAGTAAATATGACAACTAACCTTTGGAGCGATCCAAAGATGTCCTTGATAGGAAAGAACATTCATACATAAAATATATATTTTTTTCTTTTCCATTTCTAAAAATGCATAAAGTTTGGATTACTTGTGTATTTATTTATTTATGGGTCAGAGATTTAAAATGAGCTTTTTATGAAAACAGTAGTCTATGGGAGTTTTAAAATGACAATTACGTATCTAGCTAGCATTTATGGACCCCCTTAAAATATAAAGGCAACTATATAAACTATATTACATTACTGATTACAATTTTTGTTGTGTAATTTGGAATCAGTAACGGATTACACTATACAGTGCCTATAGAAAGTCTTCATACCCCTTCATTTTTTTCACATGTTGTTATGTTGCGTTATTATGTTAAACTGCTTTAAATTATTTTTTTCCCACATAAATCTACACCCCACTCACCATAATAACAAATCAAAAACCGGATTTATCACAACTTTACAAATTTATTAAAAAAGAAACACTAAAAAAATGACATTGCACAAGTCTTCATACCCTTTGCTTTGACACTTGAAATTTAGATCAGGAGCATTCCAGTTTCACTGGATCATCTTTGAGATGTTTCTATACTCCGACTGGAGTTAACCTGTGGCAAATTCAGTTGATTGCACATAATTTGGAAAGGGACACACACAAGTCTATATAAAGTTTAACAGCTGAAATGGATGTCAGAGCAAAAACTAAGCAATGAGGTCAAAGGAATGGCCTGCAGAGCTGAAAGACAGGATGGTGTTGAGACAGATCTGGGGAAGACTACAAAAAAAAAAAAAAAAAAAAATTCTGCTGTGTTGAAGGTTCAAAGGAGCATTTGGCCTCCATAGTCCTTAATGGATGAAGTTTGAAACAATCAGGGGTGCGTTTCCCAAAAGCATCGTTAGCCAACTATGGTCGCAAGTTCCGTCGTTACCAGCATAGTTCAACGATTCGGTGTTTCCCGAAACCATAGTTCAAACGAACGTTCGCAATCAGCGTCACAAACTTACGTGGTTGGAACTACCGCTCTTGACCTGTGGTTAGAAGCATAGTTTCTTGTTTGTAAGATATATGGGCTTAAATAAATATGCTCTTGGGCACAACAAGCAAGCTAACATCCAGTACTATCTGTATTTTCCATTCTATGTAAATATAAATGCATTTTAATTATGTATTTTTGCGCGTCCATTGTAAGCGCCATTTTTGAAAAGTGCGCATGTGCATAAATGCCTAAGGGAACCCCGGAGTATGACGTAAGAGGGAACCCGCGATGAATCAAACATCAAATAAATCACAATGACAGGGAACAAAAATAGTAAATTAGTCAGTAGGTGCCATGTTCAATACAGTAGCATTTTAGAGACCTCTAATCAGTTAAATGCATAAGTTATTCCTCCACCACACGCGTGTGACGTCATTAACAATGGCCCTATATTGTTGAACTAACGTGGTTCAAACGACGGAGATGCGACTGTGTTCGGGAAACAGTCGTGACTAGATAGTTCGTTTCCAAAACGATCCATCGTACTACGGTGGTTAATCAGAGAGTTACGTCGTTGTTCGGGAAACGCACCCCAGGACTCTTTCTAGATCTAGCCTCCTGGCCAAACTGAGCAATCAAAGGAGAAGAGTCTTGGTAAGAGAGGTGATCAAGACACCGATGGTCACTCTGGTTGGGCTCCATGATCTTATATGGAGATGGGAGAAACTTACAGAAGGACAAACATCACTGCGACACTCCACCAATCTGGGCTTGATGGCAAAGTGACCAAACTCAAGCTTCTCCTCAGTAAAGATACATGAAACTCTGATTGGAATTTACAAAAATACACCCAAATAACTCTCAGACTATGAAAAAAAAAGATTCTCTGGTCTGATGAACCTCAATTCCTTATTCATGTCTGAGGGAAACCAAGCACTGCTTATCACCTCCATAATACCATCCCAACGGTGAAGCATGGCGGCAGCATCATGTAGTGGGTGTGTTTTTCAGCGGCAGGGACTGGGGAAGTTATCAGAGAAGACGGAAAGCTGAATGCAGCTAAATACAGAGATATCCTTAATGAAAACCTGGTTCAGAGCGCTCAGAACCTCAGACTTGGCTGAAAGTTCACCTTCCAACATGACAATCACCTTACACACACAGCCAAGACAATGCAGGAGTGGCTTAGGGACGACTCTATGAACGTTCTCGATTGGCCCAGCGAGATCTGGGACTTGGAACCAATCAGACATCTTTGGAGAAACCTATAAATGGCTGTCCACCGATGGTCCCCAGCCAACCTGACAGAGCTTGAGATGATCTAAAGAGAAGAATGGCAAAAAAAAAAAAAAAAAAACCAAATGCGGATGTGCAAAGCTTGTTGCATCATACCCCAAAAGACCTGAGGCTGTAAATGCTGCCAAAGTGCTTTAACTAAGTTTTGAGTTAAGGGTATGAAGACTTGTGCAATGTCATTTTTTAAGTGTTTCCTTTTTTAATGAATTTGCAAAGTTGTGATAAATCCGGTTTTTGCTTTGTCATTATGGTGAGTGGGGTGTAGATTTATGTGGAAAAAAAAAGTAATTTAAAGCAGTTTAACATAATAACACAGCATAACAAAATGTGAAAAAATGAAGGGGTATGAAAACTTTCTATAGGCACTGTATAGTGTAATCCGTTACTGATTCCAAATTACACAACAAAAATTGTAATCAGTAATGTAATCCATTACATTACACATTTTAGGTAATATAATCAGATTACTTTTTGATTATTTTTAGATTGCTTTTGACCTAACTCATTTATCACTTTGATTTAAACAGGATAATCTAAAAATATGTACCATAATGATATAAAAATACAAAGAGTGAGAAAATATATTCCTTTCATTGTAATTAACAACATATGAAGTGCATTAAACATACAAACTGAAAACCGTAAAGGAACTGCAGGGGGTTTATGAGTTTAATGAATGGCTAACAAGTAATTAAATCATAAAAATGTAAAATTAAAATAAATCATACACTTACTAAAAAAGAGGAAATATTTTATGTTTACCTGCACTCCAACCGTGAACATGCAAATGTGATACTTAATTATTAAAATATTTATTTTAAAATCTCAGGGGTACTTAAAGGTGTCACTGATTACGATCACTTTTTTAACTTTAGTGAGTAATGTTGCTGTTTGAGCATAAAAAAAAAAAACATCTGCAAAGTTGCGATGCTCAAAGTTCAATACAAAGTGAGATATTGTCTTTTACAGAAGTGATGATTGACCACCCCTTTAAAGTAAATATATTAGGTGAACGAGGTTCAGATGACAAAAAGTTTGAGAATGTCTAATAAAAAGAAATAATGAGAATTTGTGCATTTTAATGAGTTTGAAAGACAAAAGCCTTTCAGTAATACATGGTTAAATAACCTATTGAGTGATAATTCAAATAAAAATGAATGTGTTCATCAGTAGTTGATGCCATGTTGAAACACTTCTTAAACTTGAAATGATTTTTGTAAATCATTGGTCAAATCCTCTGTCGCCACCTGAATAATGACTGATCTCTGTGTGAATGTCCACAAAACTGGAAGGCTTTCTGAGTGTATATAAGCGGTAGACTATTTCAGAAAGGAACATTTAAAAGATAAAAAAAGGAACTAGAGAGAATCAATAAATGATTCATTTATTTCTATTGTGAGAATAATATGTAATCATGTAATCAATAAAAAAGTAACTGTGGTCTGATTATGAGTATTTTAAAATGTAACTTACTCTAATTACAAGTACTTAATTTTTGGAATCTGATTACGTAATCCAGATTACATGTAATCAGTTACTACCCAGCTCTCTCTCTCTCTCTCTCTGTATGTAGTATAAAGATGTATTTATAAATATTACAAATCATTTTCTAAATTGTCAATTATTATTATTATATTATTATATATTAGTTGATATTAAATATTACAAATTATTAAATATTACAAATATGTGTATTATAAATAATATTATCTGGAAAAAAGCAAACACTTCATCTTTTTTTTTGTACCTTATCTGCCAGTAGAATAAATTAATTTTTGATTAATTTCATGATTTACAAACAGTGTTTTGAAAGGAATCTTGAATGTTAATAATTAAATGTATTCATTTATTTATAACAAAGTTGAATTTATTTTGTGAAAAAATGAATATCATAAACATGTAGAAAATATTATCTGGAAAAAAATAAAGAAATAAAAAAATCATCTTTTTTTGGTTGTTGTCTGTGAGTAAAATCTGTGATTTATTTAATTATTTCCAACCAGTGTTTAGAAAGGGAAATTAAATTAAAATGTTCAGTAGGAAGTCTGTAAATATATAATGCATTTAAAATTTTAAACAAAGTTGTATCTATACTGTAAAAATACAAATATTTTAAATATCTGGAAAAAAAAAAATCTGTAAAAAGGCAACACTTCATCTTTTTTGTATCTTATCTGTCAGTAGAAAAAAATTAATTAAAATTATTTTCATGATTTCCAACAAGTGTTTAGGAACAAAATGGAATGGTTATAATGATCTGTAAAAACTCTGTAAATGTTGACCATTTATTCATTTATTTTCAAAACATGGACAACCTAGCACACTGCTATAGATAGGCAAATGTGTGTGTGTGTGTGTGTGTGTGTGAATGTTCCAGAGTAACACACTGAACAGCCCTAGTTCTCTGTACCTCAAGTACTGTCACAGAGAGAGGATTGTTATTGGAGACGCTGGTCTGTGTGAGCGTCAGTCCAGTCGGAAAGGTGTTTGGAATCTGTCAGTAATAGCAACAGTATGTATTTCCACATGCTGATCACAAAAAGAGCGAGAGGCAGAATTCTCTCTTACATATGGTGGCAACGCACCTGCTAGCAATTACTACAGCAGAGAAGAAATGTGTGGTGTAGAGCAGAGTAGCAGTGGCCTCTCTCTCTCTCTCTCTCACTCTCACTCAGCACAGCCCCAGGCACTCTAATTAATGCCCAGAAACCTGAAGAGCTGTCAGGATCAATCTGAACCTTATACACTGCAGACTAGAACCAGCTATTTGTTTGCGCTGCAAACGCTCACCCAGTACCTTACACAGGCATCTGATGCTGTTTATTAATGCATGTGTGCCGATCAAACTAGGTTCTTTAATTAAACACACACTTTTGACATCTGTTTTTGAGATTTAAGGTACACATTTAGATGTTTTTGTATATAAATAGATTGTAATGACGACTGAAAATTTATTTGAACCAATGCATTGAGAAACAGACTTTTATTTGCACGCAAAACAGCATTCGCTAAATGTCCTCTTGTTAAAATAATCTGGTAAATCTCATTATTCAAGAGTTTTATTCAACTGTTTGGCTTTATTGCCAAGGGTGCAGCTCAAACGGGTGTCCTTTTTTTTTCGAGGTTGAGCGAGCAGACGAGAGGACTACAGATTAAAAATTACAAATGAATGATTTTTAAATAATGCTTTTGGAAAAGTGGATTGTTTCTGACTGGCAATACAGGATTGCAAATTGGTAACAAATGAGTTTTAGTGGGATTTAAGGTGTTTGGAGGGAAGAACCCTTGCATTCATTAAAGAAATATCCAGGTTGTTGTAGCATTTGTAGGCCAGTCTGATTGTAGAAATGTAATGGCAGATCTTGGATCAGCCTTTGCAGGTGTTCTCACAAGCTGTTTTGTTTTTGAAGAAATTAAATGGACTTCAAAAACTGCCTGAAGGATAATGTTTGATCCATGATTATTTGATAAAAAGGATGTTGGTCTAGGAACATGTCCTTCTTGGCTAAATCACATTGTGCCCTGTCCCAGAGGCTGTGTAACAGGAACTTGTGTGGGACTGATCTAGGAAGATTGAATGGTAAATTTATCTTGCTAATTGGAGATGTGGAGAAGCAGTCTCTGCATATTTAGTTGATGTGTGGTAGTCATGTGAGTTTACAAGTTTATTCAAAGTGGCCTACTATTTGGCTAAACAGGATTGTTTTACAAACAGTGGGCCTCGTTTATGAAAGTTTCATAAACGAGAAATTCTGAGTTATGCGCACATAATAATGGATCTTCACAAAAATTTCCTCTGCATAAATGCAAAAGAGAATATTGCATTTGAGATGACCTATGAAAGTTTCAATTAAAGTGTTAACACAAATACTACTGGTACTCAGTATAATAGCAATCTACAATAAAAATCTGAAAATCATGAATCCAAAAATTTAGAACAACCTTTACAGTTTACATAAGAATTAATTCTCCTTGTGTTTTATAAATGAAGCCCTATATTTTAAAAGTGTTATTGGAAATTGAAATATAAAAATAAAAAATATAAAAATTGAAACAACAACAAAAACTTATTATAAAATAAAAACAAAATAAAAACAAAATGTACCATTAAATTCAAATAAAATATTTTTTGTTAAATATAAAATAAAACTTTCTATTTGCCTGTAAGAAAACAAATTCGGTATCAAGAATAGAACATAATATAATTTGAATAATTTATTTTGTCTGTTTCTGTCAGGAAACAGGTGTGTAAAAATAATTAAAAATAAACAGTTTGTAAATATGTATTTATTTATCTGTTTCTGCCTGTATGCATGTATGTTTGTTTGTTCATATACAAAAGGTTTTCTTTCAGGTAAAGGGTTAGTCTATATATAAGTAACTGTAATACATAATCACTGCAGGCTTTTGACATGAGATGGAGGTTGAACTTACACAGATGACAAATAGTCTTTTCTCCACTTACTCATTTCTGCATCCACTCTTTCACCTTAGTTTTCTGATCTTCTTCCTCCTCTTCCTACTCCATTTGACCTGCAGTGGCTGAATGCTAATTCTTCAAATGTTTGTTTTCTTCTCATTATCTCTTCCCCATCACATTTTTTTTCTATTGTTGACACAGCAGCATTTTATCAGCACTACTGCCTGTGCAGCTGACCAGCCAACAGCAGCATCGCTACCACCGTGGGCCATTAATAATGCCAGGGCCCGTCTGTTTTGTACCAGTGACTGGAGGACAGAGGGAGGGGAGACGAGATGGTGATCAAGGCTTTACTTGAAAGGGTTTGTACTGACAGTATCATGAGTGTGTGCATGTGTGTGTGTGTGTAAGATTGTACTGGGTGGTAATGAGGGGCACATATGGGACAGGGAGCTGGCCCTCGTTAACCAGTCTGAAAGAGGAAACATCCTGTCATGGGCACCAGGCACCAGGAGCACCAGACGGGGCATAAACACACATATTTGTGCATGCATACACACACAAATGCACACACTTACTTGACATTGCCAGCAATATTTCTTAAAGAACATACATGAACACCAATGAAAAAGATGATAGTTGGTTTAAAAGTCTTTGGTTTTAGTTACATCTTTAACTTTTGGCCCTCTAGCGGTTGAGGCATAAAACTACAAGTTACGGTAACACTTTATTTTAAGGCATCCGTGTTACTCTTGTTACATGTACTTACTATTATAATAACAATAAATTATGGATAATTACATGCAAGTAACCCTAGACCAAACCCAACCCTAATCTTAACCCTAACCATATAGTACATGTAGTTAATTAATATTACTCAGTACTTCAATGTATAATTTCACTGTAATAAGGACACCTTAAAATAAGTTACTTGCAGGGGAATGTGGATTTGGTCATTACATCAGTTGCGTGAATCAAATGGTTTGAAGTGCGCTGCAGTGCCCATGCTTACAGATAATCGGTTATCAGTGTGAATGTGAGTAGCCTTTTTGAAACTCTCCAAGTAACGAAAAATGTATATCTGAAAAATATGACTTATAAGCAGGTGAGTAGCTAATATGTGACTTGTTTAAATCAACGGTTTTAAAATAATATTACAAAAGTTTGGAAACACAAATGTTAGACATAACTGTTGCTATTTACAGTCAGGTCCATAAATATTGGGACATCGACACAGTTCTAACATTTTTGGCTCTATACACCACCGCAATGGATTTCAAATGAAACGAACAAGATGTGCTTTAACTGCAGACTGTCAGCTTTAATTTGAGGGTATTTACATCCAAATCAGGTGAACGGTATAGGAATTACAACAGTTTGCATATGTGCCTCCCACTTGTTAAGGGACCAAAAGTAATGGGACAATTGGCTTCTCAGCTGTTCCATGGCCAGGTGTGTGTTATTCCCTCATTATCCCAATTACAATGAGCAGATAAAAGGTCCAGAGTTCATTTCAAGTGTGCTATTTGCATTTGGAATCTGTTGCTGTCAACTGTCAAGATGAGATCCAAAGAGCTGTCACTATCAGTGAAGCAAGCCATCATTAGGCTGAAAAAACAAAACAAACCCATCAGAGAGATAGCAAAAACATTAGGCGTGGCCAAAACAACTGTTTGGAACATTCTTAAAAAGAAGGAACGCACCGGTGAGCTCAGCAACACCAAAAGACCCGGAAGACCACGGAAAACAACTGTGGTGGATAACCGAAGACCTCTTTCCCTGGTGAAGAAAACACCCTTCACAACAGTTGGCCAGATCAAGAACACTCTCCAGGAGGTAGGTGTATGTGTGTCAAAGTCAACAATCAAGAGAAGACTTCACCAGAGTGAATACAGAGGGTTCACCACAAGATGTAAACCATTGGTGAGCCTCAAAAACAGGAAGGCCAGATTAGAGTTTGCCAAACGACATCTAAAAAAGCCTTCACAGTTCTGGAACAACATCCTATGGACAGATGAGACCAAGATCAACTTGTACCAGAGTGATGGGAAGAGAAGAGTATGGAGAAGGAAAGGAACTGCTCATGATCCTAAGCATACCACCTCATCAGCGAAGCATGGTGGTGGTAGTGTCATGGCGTGGGCATGTATGGCTGCCAGTGGAACTGGTTCTCTTGTATTTATTGATGATGTGACTGCTGACAAAAGCAGCAGGATGAATTCAGAAGTGTTTCGGGCAATATTATCTGCTCATATTCAGATATTCAGCCAAATGCTTCAGACCTCATTGGACGGCGCTTCACAGTGCAGATGGACAATTACCCAAAGCATACTGCAAAAGCAACCAAAGAGTTTTTGAAGGGAAAAAAGTGGACTGTTATGCAATGGCCAAGTCAATCACCTGACCTGAATCCGATTGAGCATGCATTTCACTTGCTGAAGACAAAACTGAAGGGAAAATGCCCCAAGAACAAGCAGGAACTGAAGACGGTTGCAGTAGAGGCCTGGCAGAGCATCACCAGGGATGAAACCCAGCGTCTGGTGATGTCTATGCGTTCCAGACTTCAGGCTGTAATTGACTGCAAAGGATTTGCAACCAAGTATTAAAAAGTGAAAGTTTGATTTATGATTTATTATTCTGTCCCATTACTTTTGGTCCCTTAACAAGTGGGAGGCACATATACAAACTGTTGTAATTCCTACACCGTTCACCTGATTTGGATGTAAATACCCTCAAATTAAAGCTGACAGTCTGCAGTTAAAGCACATCTTGTTCGTTTAATTTGAAATCCATTGTGGTGGTGTATAGAGCCAAAAATGTTAGAATTGTGTCAATGTCCCAATATTTATGGACCTGATTGTATATCAGATGGTGTAACGGTGGGGGAACTATAACTTGGCAAGGCTATTTATAGGCAAACAGACCTAAACAGTAACTGATTTAAAGACTGGCATTGTTACCAACATAAACATGGTTTTGCGAACCCAGCCAATGCACAGCAAATGAGATGCTATGCAACATAATACTATGTTGATTCGTGTTTTATTACGGACACTGTCACTTTTTTCCCCCTTAGGAGGTTAGGTAATCATTTATGTTCCTCATAAATTATCTTTAGCTGCATTATGATGATTTCCTAATTTGGAATATGATTGCATAGATGGATGTGCCCAGGGAGTTTAAAAAAATATTCATACCACATTCAACACTACTCAAATTAATGACATTACTTGATAATAAGTTCATTTTGATAAATGAGATTGAACAAGAGAGTGAGTAAAATGATCTTCGCATCACTACTGTATATATGTAGTAGTAACCTGAACTTACCTTTTTTATGGATATGATGTAAAAATGCATAGTCGAATGACAAAAGTATGCAATTTTCCTGGGAAATCCAGCCCAACAACTGTACAATATAAATATCAATCATATGCTTACCATAGTTTTTTAAGGTAAGGAAAAACAGATGAAAGATGGTTTTATGATTATATTCACTCAAATATTGCTAATTTTGAACAAAAAGTAATATAGTGTACCTTTAAACATGTTCATATTTCAAACAGACAATCATATACAGTATGCACCGTTGAGATGCTACCTGTTTGGGCCGGTGGACCCAGCTGGCACAATGCCCCTCACTGTGGCGCCCAGTGCAGAGGACAAGAGTGCAGGCCACTCTCTTTCACAGAGAGCCCTCACCAGCTGTCACCACAGCCCCGACAACAGCGCCTGTCACTCAAACCCTCTGGGATTTCTGCAGTCAGAGAGAGAGAGTTACAGAATCTGTCCTGGGCTCCCTCTCTCTTTTGTTTGTGGACAGTAAAATGGATTATGTTGCCAGGTTGAAGCTCCTTTGGGGACCTCTGTGTGGACGGAGTAAGGAGCTTGGCTGTGTTGCAAAGATGCTATTGCTGTCACTCCTTCTCTCTCTCTCTCTCTCTGTACCCTTTTCACCCGCCATGAGAATGTGCTAAAACACTGCTCTGAGAATAAAGGGGGAAGGAGAGTAGGGAGAACTGACAGTGAGTCTGTCTGAATCTCTCCCATGGCTGTCAGTGGCCTTTTGAAAGCAGCTGATGACACTTCTCTGTAGCACAGCTGCCTGGGTCTGGGCCGCAGACAGCGTCTACTGCTGTTGTGTCTCTCAGGCTGGTAGTCGCACTGCTAAGGAACTGAGTTGACACTACAGGACTTAGCCAAACTGATTACCCTTATTGACAGATTTGTTGTTCATAGGTATATTTCAACCCAAAAAAAAATAAAATAAATAAAAATTCATTTAATCATCCTCATGCTGTTTCAAATCTGCATGCATTTCTTTTTTCAACCCAGCCTCATTGGATATAATGTGCCTGGGGTGACATTTCTGCAAAAATTTCACATTACATTGCTTCTTGCATGTTTCATGACACTTGCAAAGTGAAATGTCCAGTGAGTGGTGCTAAAAGAATGTTCAGTTTTATCCGAAAGATGTGAACGTGAATCTGGCAATGTTTTATTACATTGTAAGTATTGTGTTAGTTTGTAATTGAAATTTCCGGTGGGTGGCGCTAAAGGCCACAGTATACTTGAAACTAAATCGAGTAACAAACTGATGTGATTTCATTTAGAACAAAATCATCCAAAACAAAATTCATTTGGAGTTTGTTTCAGGAAGCAAAACTGCTTCGAAACAGCTTGCTAAAGTGAACATTCTAGAAAAATTGTGCTTTATAGTAGTAACTGAAGTTGTAATTCCAATTAAAAGCTATACTGACGTGATTTTTTAAATGTTTAGTACTGTAAAGCAATCTATTGTACAAAGTGCTATATACAGTAAATAAACTTGACAGGACTTGACTGTAGTGCCGAATTGCAGAGCCTATTCAAACAAATGCACATCTTTCTATTATCAGATGCTTTCTGAACTGCTATTTTCTCACCACTTTTTGATGGACTTTATCTAAATACCCAAACACTGCTACCAGCAGTAGTTGTGGCTTCGTATGTAGGTAACTTGCCCCTTAAGGTCCTTGCACACACTGAGTCTGAAATTTTTGTCTAAAATTTTCACATGTTAAAAAATAAATACGACCTCACATTGTGTTAATCACGTTTACACACTGCCTCCAAAACTTTTGTTTGTCATAAAAAATTCAGATCGGGTTTGATTTTCTGCATTTTTCGCATCCGTAGCAGGCATTTTGAGAGGTGTTTTGACAATTCAGAGCCACTGTACGAGCGAACACCAAAATCCAGGATGGGGTCTGACAAATTGATCTACTTCGTCTCGCAGCACAAAGCACTGTATAGATCCTTTCACACTGAGTTCATGGGAATTGTTGGTCTTCTTTTTAATATGTGGCTCCAGTATCGCTAGCAAAGCATCAAACTGAGCCACTGACATCCTGAAGTAAACTTTGAATCGCCCGGGATAATCCCACAGCTCCTTGATAAGGAGGTGGAACTCTCCTTGCTCCACAATTTTTTTTTTTTGCAACAGATTAATTAATATGCATCGAACTGTGCAAGGTTTCTGTGTGTGACAAATTTTTAGGATGACAAATATGAAAACACACGAAAATTTCGGACTCAGTGTGCAAGGACCTTAAGCAAAAAAAGAAACAAGCATGTTCAGTTTTATCCAAAACAGATGAACATGAATCTGGCAACATTTTATTATGTTGGTTTTTGCACACATCACGGAAGTTCAGAAAGGAAAGGTTCGGTGAGTGGCACTGAAATATTTATACTCTATCACATTTTAAAATTATGTACCACATTCACTAAACCAAAAAAAAAAGCAAATGTGAGATAAAACCTCATTTGCTGAAGCAGACATGTAATTTTTAGCTTGCTTCTACAAGTCTTTGAACTCTTTCATCTTAAATCATGGTTCACTGGACTTATAGTCGAGAGCTTTTCATCATAAGTGCAGTGCTATACCAGGTGAGCTACAGAGCAAGTTTACTACACCAGAAAAGCCATGCATGGAACTGGTTATGTGATGCAAATGTAAAAATGCATTCAAATGTGTTATGAAAAAGGATTTTTTGAGGTCATAACAGTATTCTGCAAGTTATTAATTAATAATCTGCCTCCATAATCATAACTTGTGTGAAAAGATATAAAAGTTGTTGCAGTTTTAGCATTCATTGCAGCTGGAACCTGAAGTGAACTGTAGGTATGTTCTTGCAAAAAATGTCAATAGAGGTATGCATTTCCAGTGAGTCTAGGTTGTCTTTTTTTGTGAATATATATTTTTTAAAAATGTGCTATTTTGTCTATACAATGAAAGTCAACAGTATCTGATATTGTTTTGGAACCTGTTGACTTTGGGACAAAAACAGCTAAAATACTCTTTAAAATATAATCTTATCTCTTAAGAGAAAGAACAATGTAAATGATTACAGAATTTGTATTTTTAATTAGCTGTCAAACACTAGCACCTGAAATAAAATTGAACCTGGAAAGTAAATCTTGCCCATAGGGGTCAGTAGTACTTCATCAAATTGTAAAATATTTACATAGCAGGACAATTTGTGGACAAGGAGAAGCACAAATACACACATACATCACACCAAAAAAATGTTTAATTAACTGTAATATAAAGAATCCTAATTTGTAGCCCAAAAAAAGTCTGCATGTTGGCTCACGCATGTATGTGTGGGGAAACGGCTGATTAGTGGTGTTTTGTGAAAATGGCTCGTCCTCTCTGGAAAATCACCTACCCCAGCACCCCCTCCGGTGTCCCTCATGCTCGGCCCCGGCAGGAGACGCAGGCCTCCAGCCAAATCACTGCCACATGCAAATGAGCCCTGTCCATTCAGGCTGAAATTCAGAGACAGAGGAGCGTATGGCCGACCAGCGGGACCACCCCTCCCCCGCCAATGTCACCCGCTCGGCGTACACTCCCGAGCACATGCACGCATAAACACACATAGTACAGTGCTACTACCCCGGCTTCTTCGCTAACAAACACACACCATACACATTATGGAAAGAGTCATTCAAACCCCTATGAGATTCCACGTAATACAAAAATTAAGATCTCCTTGATTATTAACGTATTTCCTCACTGGGAAAATCTACATGAGAAAGTCTCTGAATAAAGGAATTAACATGGAAATAATTAGATATAAAAAAATAAAAATGGGTATTTCTATTAATTTAAATTCCTCAATTGAGGAGGAAACGGCATTACATTTTATTATTCTATTTTGATTAATAAACCTTTATTTCTGCATAAAGCAATTTTCTCAGTTTGTTGAGTCTTTGTAGAAATGCTCAGTGTTGGTTGCATCGCTTTGTTCTCATTTTGAGAGGTGAATTAAATATCCCTCCCGCAGACAGAAGTAAAAACGAAAAGCTATCCCTGCCTGAGAAGGTTTCACTCCAAACATTCAATTATCTCTGTTTAAATGTTTAAAAAGCAGCTATCCTCATTATTATGATGCCATAGTAAACAAACACAATTATAGAGCTGTCACTCTTTGTGCAAAAGAACTCCAATGTTAATATTTGATCTCAGATTTAACAGTATTGATACATTATCAAGCTGATGCTGCATAACATGAGGTTTACATCAAATTTGAAAATTCATTTTCTTTTTAATTAAATGAACAAAATTATGTAACAAATGATGAAAGAGAATATAATAATAATAATAATAATAATAATAGTGTATAAATAAAAAGACTTTTTAGTCTTGATTTTATCCTTTTGATTTGTTTAAATTTGTATTAATTATTTAATACTAACTAAATGTCTACAAAAGCTTTTTATCTGAATAATGTGAACATCTTTGAAGTTGAAGATTTCTCTCAGAGAATTCTAGTTCTTCTTCATACAGGGGAAACCTTTTTGAATTACGTGTCTTTTCTGCTTTTCAAACAATGTCATCAAAGACTCTAAGTTCCTTTAATCAAAACATGTTGACTACAGCACATTCAGGAACACTGCATGCTGTTGTGCTTTCACCTCATTTTTTACACACTGTAATTTGTAACAAAATGCAAAAATAAAAAATAAAAAAAAATAATACAATTATAAAAAACTATTTTCAATTCTTAATTCAATTTTAAGCAATAAGATTCTTAAATAAACCCTTTCATAATGATTATTTGAGGAAACCAATTTTAACATTCTCTGAAAAAAAAATGTTGTAGAATTCTTATTTCATCCAAAGCAAAATGCTGTAAGAGCATGAAAAATAATGAAAAACCAAAAAATTTGATTTCTGAAGTCTTACTGATGTGAGAAGATTGCCCCTAGAGGGACAGGATGGTAGATCCCATCACACAGTTATAGCGTTGATATGTCTATTAAACCTGTTGTCAACTTGTTTCTTTTCTTTAGCTCAGCTTTGTAGCATTTTGATATAGAGGCATGTCAGAATAAAATGATATATTAATCTGGTGTAAACACAGACCTCACAGAAAATAAATTTCCTTGAGGTCAAGGCCCATCTGCCGTGTCTAGGTGGATTACACACTTGACCTTAAACTCTGACCTTTTGGCTCCTGAGGATCTCTCTCTCTCTCTCTCTCTGTATCTTAACTGTGTAGGTGATGGAACTCAGTTGATGTCTGATCAGACTCCCTTAAAGAAAAAAAACCCAGAGAATGACACAGAGAGAGATGGATGAAGAGAGAGAAAAACCGTAACAAGAAAAACAGACATGTGAGGGGAAGAAAATATTGCTTCTGGACATATTTGTCTTAAACCAATGAGAAAACAGTGTCTCACCTTTGCGGTGCACGGGTCACACACTGCCTCAGGCTGACTCAGCATCTGGGAGACACTTACTGGGAGAGAGAGAAACAGAGATATATACAGAGAAATCCTTAACACACAAAAGGGCTCAGGAGACTTCTTTATGAGCAACTGTGAGTCAGCCAGGTCGGCCCGTTTGTGTCTCTCCCATCCCTCTCTTTAACAGGCTGTGATAGGTGAGCACGAGAGCACACGGCCATTGTCACGGCCACTGTTCCTCCATCTCGTCTCTTTAAAAAGCGCGGTGAATGGCTCAGATTCAGACATACCTCCACTCTCCCGCCTTCATTAGCACATCTGTATGGCCGATCGGGGGACGAGACAGGCCCAGGGCTTGAAAGGAAAGAGCCACCGACAATGGGAAGGGCTGACGGTTATAGAAAAGAGGGAGCCGTTTGAGTGCCAATGAATAGACATGAGTAAGAGACGGAGAGAAGAGGGGGAGAAAAAAGCGAGTGAGGGTGAAAGGGAGAGAGAAGGGTTCGATTAATTATTGCAAGGCTGCTAGGTGCCGATCTCGCTTCTCACTCCAGTGGCTCGGCGCGGGGCTCTTGCCTCCGGCCGTGTCGGCGGGCCTCATTAGCCGGCCTCTCGGGACCTGACAGAAATTGTTAGCTGGATGTGATGGCCGACTCCGTCAGCCCCAGACGTCCCCCTCCCCCCGCGTTCCCCCCCACTCGCCCCTCGTCCGGACAGGAGAGAGGATTCCCTCAACCAGCGAAAAAGAGGCCTAACAAGGCCGCCTGTACAACACCTGTAATCAAACCGCTCCAAAAAGCGCCCAGGGAGACCGGCAGGGTGGGCGTCTGATTGGAGGGCAGAGCAGCTGAAAGCTAAGGCCGATCCATAATTGATGTGTGTGCACAATTACGGGCCTCCAGACATGGGCAAAGTGTTGCACAAGAGCGCCTCAAGGATTG
>JAFVLL020019875.1:0-10887 GCA_021397915.2 Tor tambroides
TCAAAAGTTTTTGAACAGTAAGATTTTTAATGTTTTTTAAAGAAGTCTCTTCTGCTCAGCAAGCCTGCATTTATTTGATCCAAAGTACAGCAAAAACAGTAGAATTTTGAAATATTTTTACTGTGTTTCTATTTGAATATATTTTAAAATGTAATTTATTCCTGTGATTTCAAAGCTGAATTTTTATGATCCTTCAGAAATCATTCTAATATGCTGATTTGCTGCTCAAGAAATATTTATTTATTATTATTATTGTTGAGTAGATTGAGTAGACAGCTGAGTAGAATTTTTTCAGGTTTCTTTGATGAATAGAAAGTTCAGAAGAGCAGTATTTGTCTGAAACAGGAATTTTTTGTAACATTATAAATGTTTTATCATCATTTTTCATCAGTTTAAAGCATCCTTGCTAAATAAAAGTATTAATTTCTATCATTTCTATAATCATATTCATATATATATATATATATATATATACACACACACACACACACATACATACATATACACACATATACACATACTGACTCCAAGCTTTTGAATGGTATAGTGTATAATGTTACAAAAGCTTTTTATTTCAGATAAATCTTTGGATCTTTCTACAGTACTCAACTGTTTTAAATATTGATAATAATAATAATAATAATAATAATAAATAATGTTTCTTGAGCAGCAAATCAGCATATTAGAATGATTTCTGAAGATCATGTGACACTGAAGACTGGAGTAATGCTGCTGAAAATACAGCTTTGATCTCAGAAATAAATTACATTTTACAATATATTCATATAGAAAACAGTTATCTTAATAAAAATATTGCAAAATTTTACTGTACTTTGGATGAAATACATGCAGGCTTGGTGAGCAGAAGAGACTTCTTTAAAAAAAAACAAAAAAAAACTTACTGTTCAAAAAATTTGAAATTGAAAATGAGCAGCACACATACAAAATAAAAATATTTCCTTGCTGTTTTTGCTATGACTACCTGTAGTAACTATATGCACACTGAGATGCGAAAATAACTACAAGACAAGTACATATAAACATCTAACATTATTTGTACTTGGTGTAAGTAGCGTTTCTTGCCTTTTTGTCAGGTCTGCTTCTCAAACCTATGTGAGTGTAAAATGGTTTTCTCACACTTATTTTCAGCACTGCAACAGTCTAGTAACTGAGATCCAGAAACTAACAACCAAACATCCGCTCACAGACTGTTTGACCGTGAAACTCAACTAGATAAAGAAACAGCACATTCTTGGATGATTCAGAAGACAGCGCTTCAATTTCAAGTAAACTGAGCCTTAAACTTGATAAGTTCTCATGCATTTCATATCTTAGTCTTTGACGAGCTACAGTAAATGTTTTCTGGGTTTTTTTTTACCTGACTCATTAGTGCTGGTTTTTGGTGAACTGGAAACCAACAGACGTCAATTTCAGCCCAACACAAAATTCATGATAATTTTTATACAGCCTTTCCAAAACACATCTAAGTTTTGAAAGTTTGCACTCACATTCATAACCCTAAATGAGAAAAAGTCACAATTTCAAGCAGAAATAAATAGTTCAGTCTGTTAAAAATTTGAATGTGGGTCAAATTCAACACAACAGGAGGGTTAAATAATAAATAAACTTATGGTAGAGAGCATGTTAAAGACAATTACATTTCTTCTTCTTGTTTAACATATGAGACTTGTTTCAACTTCAGCCTCTCACAGGCTAACCACAAGCTCAGCTCATTTTCACAATCCATAAAACTCAAAAACTACAGAAACTCTTCTCAATCTTAACTAAACACTAAACATTTACAAGGCTTTATCTTTACTGGAAAACACACAAAATAACACTTCATGTCAACATTGACTCCCCTAATACAGTTTCATGCAAAGCATTCTGGGAACTGAGATCCACTGACTGCCCATTAGGTATGTCAACAAAAACGATTCATGTAGTCCAGCACAAAATGATTAATCTAACTTACATTTGACCATTTTAAGTGACTGAACATATGGAAATTAATTTGTGGCAAAATTGTCAAGAATTTTGTTGCTTCAGCTCATTTAACAAAGTCATTTAAATAAGCAGCAAAAACGACACTACAGTGAAACAAAACCAGGATGCTCTCGAGAGATTCACGTTGGCAAATAAAACTATACATTTAAAGACCTAGAATGGACCTTCTGTTATTCCTGTATAATATAAATGTTCTAAGAACTGATACATTCTAGTTTTTACTGGAAAAATATAAATAAAACAGCGTGGTGTGTGTCGACGTCACACACATGAACTGAATAACCAGCGGTTTCCATCGTCTTTGGTCAATGAAACCATCACACACACACACACAGAGTGGCAAAACAACATGTTCAGAAAGTGCAACCCCCACACAACACAAATGCATGCTACTTAAAATGTTCACTTCCTCCGGTCTGTGACACATAACCGATGCATGAGAGCATGAGACATGTTCACACTATACTTCAGGAGAAGTTCAGTGAAAGCTTCTGAGCCGCCTAGCTAGACAGCACTGCATGCCCACTTCACAGTGGAGCCAAACCCAGAACGCACGGTGTCAATCTAAGAGGAAAAAATGATCAGAGAAGATGGCTGTTGATTACAGAGTTTTTTTGTTTTTTTTAACAATCGTTAGGACAGATTTCTAACACTTGGGTCCCTTTTTCAGAACTCTTCACACAGTGCTCCTAACCAACTTTCAGCTTGGCAAAGCTGTTAATTTCACATTGAAAATGGACTAAAACTAGCAAAACACTTCATACAGTCAAAGGTTTTCACCCAACAAACACACGTAAAACAAAGGGAACAGCAACAGGAAGCACCATATGATGTCTTTGCAAAATTGCTTTAAATCAAGAAGGACTCTCTAAGTGTTCAGAATTCACTGCAGTAAATGTTACTCACTCCATGTTTACATGTCCAACATTATTCCTAAGTTTACCCTTTTGTACAGACGGGAACGAAAATTACTGTGCAGGTGTTCAGCTACATCGAATGGTTTTGATAGTATTTCATTGTTTACATTTGGAATATATTTCAAGACAGCATTACAGTAGAAATACAGCAAACTGCTGTCTTATTCAGTTCTGTATTATGTGTTTAGGCTTTCAACAGTTTATTTTAAGTATGTAAAAGTACAAACTGACCTGAAGATCCATAGAGTTTTGGTGTTTTTTGGGTTTTCATTAAATGTATTTTGTGCCAAAACAATGCTAAATGATCCACAGTTCAGCCACACAGATGCTGTTGAGCTCACTGAAAGAGTGACCTCAGTACTGAGAAACGGGTGCTAGCCACTGTAAAAACCTTAAACCTTCACTTGAACCCAGTATGTTTAGTGCACCGCTTATTTTTTACACCTATAATCGACATGCTAACACGCTTGCACGCTTTAGTTCAGACAGCCAGACCTCTCTCAGTGCGTTTGTGAACAGAGCTCCAGATTGATCGCTTCCAAACACTCTCACCTTGATCTCCAGGCTCTCTGGATCCTCACTGCTGCCCTCGTCCAGATCGCTGTCCTCGTCTTGCGTGGAGTCCCGCTTGTTTCCGGCGGCGGAGCATGACTCCGTCTCTGTGGCCAGGCTGTCGTTCCGGTCCTCCTCCTCGATGGGCTCCTCGTTGGGGAAGCCCTCTCCCTCCGCTCCGCAGGACGGACTGTCGATCCCGCTGTCCCGATTGGGGATCTTTCCGTTGGCCTCCGTCTCCTCGTGACCCTGCGGCCGCTCCTGCTCTCCGTCTCCGCGTTTAACACTCCCATCCTCACTGAGATTATTCTCCAGACCACTACTGGAGTGTTTCTGATGCTCTTTTGGAAGCTCCTCTGTAATTTCCACGTCATTGGCAGAGTCCGTCTGGAAGGAGTTTAAGCTGGACAGTCTCAAAAGCTCAGAGATTTCAGATGCTTTAAATGAAAGTCCATCCTCTGTCTCCAGCGCTGCTGCTGCCGCTGATGCCTCGTTAAGCTGAGGATGATCGCTGGCGTCCGGCTCTTGAGAGGCTGGAGAATCCATGTTGGCTCCCCAATGGAGGTCGCTCCTCCGCTGGAGGCCCAGAATCAGAAACCTTACAAGATAAAGGAGAAACAATGGTCTAAAAATGTAAAAGCAGTTTAGCATCTTGTCACATGTGTGAAATAAGTGTCCCTGTTTACACTTGGAATTAAGATGCATTTTCAGTGATAGTCGAGCTGTTCACACCTGATGATGCATTTTAAATGCATTTGATTTTGTTGAGACACTTCCCTCTTGTTTCATCAGACTCATCACTTTCATGAGATGAAATGAATGAAGTCATTTCGCTGATTGTGAGTGAGTGGGAAAGCAAGCGAATGGAAAGAATTCTAATAAAATGTCAATGATAATCAATGGTAATTGGTGTTTTTGGCACAACACAATGAAGCTGGAATCGATTGTTTCGGTGTGCTTTCTTAAAACACATCCCATAATGCTCATGTATGAGGTCAGTGGGTGGCAAGCGGGTGTCTTATGTGGTCGAATGTGTTCAGACAGCCACAAAAGCGTCAAAACTACAAAAACAATGTGTCAACGTAGACCCCATTTACACCTGTATTTAACACCATCCTAAAATGCATCTTAATACCACGAGCCAATTGCATAAACTTTAGTTAGCCATCTAATTTTTTTTCTTCAAGACTAGTCATAACTTTTTAAAGTTAAAGTTTAAAACTCATAGTTAGTCAAACTGGTTCTTAAGACACAGTCTTAACAAAGTGCTGTCTGTGCAACTGGACCTCAATATAAACCCAGGGCCTTACAGATAAAGAACAATCAGTAACACTTTGTTAAGGTCCCGTTACTTAATGCATTAACTAACAATGACTCACAAATGTTCTATGTTAGTTCTGGTTATACTTTATTTTAAGGTGTTCTTGTTACAGTGCAATTCTACATTTAAGTACTGAGTAATATTAATTAACTACATGTACTTACTATATGGTTAGGGTTAGCGTTTGGCTTAGGGTTATAATTATGCATAATTAATTATTATAATAGTAAGTACATGTAACATGTAACAAGGACACCTTAAAATAAAGTGTTTCCCAACTTTTGATTTCAATAATGTATTAGTAAATGTTGAAATCAACATTAATTAATGCTTATAGAAATATTTTTGGTCACACTTTATTTTAAGGTGTCCTCGTTACACGTTACATGTACTTACTATTATAATAACAATAAATTATGCATAATTACATGCAAGTAACCCTAAACCTAACTCTAACCATATAGTAAGTACATGTAGTTAATTAATATTACTCAGTACTTAAATATATAATTACACTCAGAGGTGTAAAGTACTTGAGTAAATGTAAATAATTACTGTACTTAAGTATCTTTTCGGATACTTTGTAGTTGTACTGAGTATCAAAGATATTAACAACTTTTACTCTCTACTTCACTACATTTTTGAATGAGTATCTGTACTCTTTACTCAACTACATTTGAATGCAGTTACAAATTACATTTTGCATGGCACCTAGCTTTTCTGCAGCAGTTTATTTATGCTACAAAAGATGTGATATCGCCAACTACAGGGCACTGAAAGTACTATATCTTGTGCATTTTGCCCTTACCCAAACTTGTCAACAAGGCTACTTCACATGAATGTGAGCTCCTTAGCAAGTAGTTGTGAATCACAGGTGTTTTATATATGAGATGAGGACATGACTGCAGCTGGAAATGAGGCTGAAACCAGCACATCCAGTGCAAGAAGACTTTGACTTTTTAATTTTACTTAACATTATTTTATTTATCTGTTATACTGAAGAGACCTTTTTGAAGGATATTGGGTTTTTTGGGGTTTTTTTTTTTTTTTTTGCAATTTTGTGGTGTTCAGTTTTATTTTGGTTTTAGAAAATGTGTAATTGCTCTCCTCACAAATCAGCTCTTTCTTGTTTTTGTTGCATTTTCTGTGCCTTGTCTTAGACTTTTGTCACTTCCTGTCTCCCGTGGTGTTTGTAGTCAGTTTGTATCTTATCTTGTTCAGCTTGTTAGCCTCCTGTATACATACAGTCATGGCCAAAAGTATTGGCACCCTTGGTAAATATGATCAAAGAAGGCTGTGAAAATTAATTTGCATTGTTAATCCTTTTGATCTTTTATTAAAAAAATTCACAAAAATCTAACCTTTCATTGGATAAGAATTTAAAATGGGGGGAAATCTCATTATGAAATAAATGTTTTTTTCTCAAATACACGTTGGACACAATTATTGGTACTCCTAGAAATTATTATGAGTAAAATATCTCTGAAGTATATTCCCATTCATATTCACAATTTTGAGCACTCCAGGGTGATTATGAACATGAAATTATCCAGCCATGGCTTCCTGTTTCACAGAAATATAAACAGGAGGGAAAACAAAGCTCAAATTCCCTTAATCATCCATCACAATTAGAAAAACCAAAGAATATATTTCTGATGTGCAGCAAAAGATAATCGAGCTTCACAAATTAGTGTAGTGGCTTTAATAGAGGAGCTAGAGCAGTGAAGATTCCCATTTCCACCATCAGGGTAATAATTAAGAATTTCCAATCAACATAAAATGTTACGAAACTGCCTGGAAGAGGACGTGTGTCTATATCGTCCTAATGCACGGTGAGGAGGAGAGTTTGAGCGGCTAAAGACTCTCCAAGGACCACAGCTGGAGAACTGCAGAAAATAGCTGAGTCTTGGGGTCAGAAAATCTTTTTAAAAAACGGTCAATCAGCCCCTACATCACCACATGTTGTTTGGGAGGGTTTCAAGAAAAATTCTCCTAGCTTATCCAAAAACAAACTCCAGCATATTCAGTTATCAGACACGACTGGAACTTCAAATGGGACTGGCTTCTATGGTCAGATGAAACTATCATGGATTCTATCAAATACCAACAGACAAAAAAAAAATCAATAAGTGACTGACTCCGTTAGAAATCTTATAATGGGCCATGTTTGGATCTTCCAACCGGACAACAATCCAAACACAAACCTGAAACCAAAAACCACAAACCAAAAATGGGTCACTGAGCACAAAACCAAGCTTCTACTATGGCCATTCCAGTCCTCTGACCTGAAGCCTGTATTAAATGAGTGAGGTGACCTGAAGAGAGGAAGCACCGTCATGGAGCTGTGAATCTGAAGCGTCTGGAGAGATTCTGGATGAAGGAATGGTCTCTGATCTCTTGTCAGGTGTTCTCTAACCTCATCAGGCATTATAGGAGAACATTTAGAGCTGTTAAACTGGCAAATGGAGGTTTCAAAAAGTATTGAATAAAAGGGTGCCGTTAATTGTGGCCAATGTGTATTAGAGAAAACATTTATTTCATAATGATATTTCCCCCCATTTTAAATTCTTATTATTCAATGAAAGGTTAGATTTTTGTGAATTTTTTAAATAAAAGATCAAAAGGATTAACAATGCAGATTAATTTTCACAGCCTTCTTTGATCATATTTACCAAGGGTGCCGATATTTTTGGCCATGACTGTATATACAGACCTAGTGTTGCTTTAGTTCTTTGTGAGTTGTTGAATGTAATGGTTGTCTGTTTGCCTGTGGTTTTTGGCTTATTGTTTGTTCTAGTTTTTCCATGAAATGCCTGCACATAGATCCTTGCCTCTGCCTGTTTTCCCCAGCTTCTCCACAACATTACAGTTTTTGACTGGCATGTCTAGTGCATCTTTGAGCCTATATTTAGTATAAGTAAAATACTTAAGTACTGTTAAAATCAGATACTCTAATACTTTTACTCAAGTTGTTTTGGAATTGGTGACTTGTGACTTGTAGTGGAGTAATTTTCACTGTACGGTATCTGTACTTTTACTCAAGTATGGTTCTCATGTACTCTTTACACCTCTGATTACACTGTAACAAGGACATCTTAAAATAGTGTAACTAACATGGTTAACTACTGTTAACAAATAGAATCTTACTGTAAAGTGCTTCAAACAAACATGCAACTTTTTCATATGTATTTTTAATTAAAATGTGAGTAGTTTAACTGTGCAACTCTCGCTGCCACAAAGTTCGCGTTGTGCTACACACCCAAGTCTGAAGCCTCTATGATGTTCTGGCCTTCTTCAGTTTAAGTCTTATTGTCTACCAGACAAAAATCATAAGCCCATCGTTTAGAAACACAACCTCTCTTCAGCAAAGCAACACGATTTGATGTTTTTTAGAGGTTTGCTTGAATCCCTCACCATACAGCCATTCTCACACACAGACGGAGCTCAGATCTTACCTGGAGCTGTGGAGGCTCTGGAAGGGCCCTTCAGACGCGACTCTGGCCCTCAGAGGCGGACTGGGAAGGGGCCGTCGGGGCGCTGGGGGGACCGGACCCCGCTGCAGCAGGTGCACAGGCTTAGGGGGCACTTAAAGACACACAGAGAGAGAAAAGACCCTCAGAGCAGCTCTATCTCCATCACAACAACCCCATTCTACATCCTCTGCTCTCAGCCCAGAGATTCACCCTCCATATCAATCCTTCGAATCCACCCACGCATGCAAAGAAAACCAGCTAAGAGCACGAGGAAGACGGAGAGACTTCAACTGTCCGAGAAACTGGCAGCTTCCTGAACTCAGAACAGGAAGTAGAGATGAGCGTGCGAAAAGTGCTGCGGTTAAACAGTGCAACAAACACACAACCACACACACACACACACACACCAGAGTCGAAAAGATGAAGTGTGTACGTGCATGAGTGGATAAACCGGCTCAAATCAGTATGAGTTTGTAAAGTGTATATTTGGATGAGTTGCATTAGGACTGAATGAAGTATAACTTCAATGATGCAATCTATAAGATGAATTCAGGAAGCAGATCATCTGAGCTGTGCGCACTTCCTTCCTCTGTCTGTTTTGCACCATATGCAAGCCAGAAAATATCCATGCAAACATCACAAACACACATGCATGCTAGAAACCCAAAAACAGGACCACAGTGCAAGAAAATCATTGATTTTTCAGAAGACTGTTGGTCTGAATGACAATAAGACATCTTTTAATACCGTGGGGTTTCTGTGCTCTGGGCGTGGCTGAGGGAGGGGGGTGTGGCCTCTGTGTGAGCTGGGCGGGGCATGGCCTGGGAGGGGGCGGGGGGTTCTTCTTCTGAGGCTGCTCTACTGATCCACAGGAGTCGACAGAAAACAAATCTACTGAAAACACAAAAACACAAAATGTGAAGGCATATGTGATGAGATTATCATATCAGCGGATGAAATCTACCAGCAGCCAAGTCAAAAGATAATGCAGAGTTTCTAAGTTCAGATATTTTAGTGAATATTACCCAAATTCTTATCATCTTACATTAATCCCTCTCAACAAAACTGTTTTATTTTAGCTGACTACTTTCGAAACTGATAAACTTGTATCATGCATTTTTAGCAAACAATAGCATTCTGGTAACCTTGTGTAAATCATGAGAAAGTTACCAGCTTTAACACTTATCATGAGTTAGATTATGTCATCCAGTTGTGTTTTGAAAGTCTTGTGGCTGTACTTTCAAAACTGTGTATTTTAACATTTTTCCTGTGGAGTATCTTGACCTGTAGACTTCTACTGTAAGTTTATTACTGAACACACAACTTGGGATCATTTTTCTGAATTATTTTTTATTTTTTTCTGAATTATTACAATTCTGAATTATTCTCTGTGGTAACTAACAGCATGTTGTAGCCCGAGAAGACTGTAATGAACCCAGAACACTTTTTAATAAAAAAATAAATAAAAATCACAACAATAAAAGGGTAACACTTTACAATAAGGTTCATTAGTTAACATTAACAACATTAGTTTACATGAACTAAGAATGAACAATATTTCTACAGCATATTATTAATCTTTGTTCATGTTAATTTCAGCATTTACCAATAATGCATTATTAAAACCACAAGTTGTGTTTGTTAACATTAGTTAATGTACTGTGAACTAACATGAACGACAGTATTTTTATTAACATTAACAAAGACGAATAAATAGTTTAGTAAATGTAGTGTTCATTGTTCGTTCATGTTAGTTAATACATTAACTAATGTTAACAAATGACATTGCTGCTTCTTTACACATTTCATCTATATTATTTCATCAGTGTAATTCTATATTAGACATTATTTCTAGCTGCTGAAAGTCCAGGAACTTCTCGACTCGACCTTCATCAGGACCAGAGAGACAGTAACCATCAACTGAGCGATCAATACAGACTCAATTACATCTCTAGCGATCGCTCCTCACCGCGGCTCATAGAACTGCATTTGCATGAGCGTTTGCAGAAGCATTGGGACAGTTCTGAACAGTCAAAACACAACATTTCACAAGATAAAACCTCAATCTGAACACCTCATCATAAAACCAGTCGGCTGACACCAGTGGTGGTCAGTAACGAAGTAAAACTTCTTCGTCACTGTACTTAAGTAAATTTTTCAAGTATCTGTACTTTACTGGAGTAGTTTTATTTTGAGTAACTTTTACTTTTACTTCACTACATTCCAAAGCATAAGATCGTACTTTTTACTTCACTACATTTCATAAAACATATCGTTACTCCTTATCACCTGCTCCGAGACGCAGAAGCGGTGTCTGATTCACGAACAAACTGATTCCTTTCAATGAACCTGTGAAATCGGTTCGCAAATCTCACCAAACGATTCATTCACGAACTGGAATGATCCGATTGCAGCTGTTCTCGAGTCGACAGCTCACTGATTCAAATGAATCGTTTAGAGCGAGTCTCCAGTGAACTGAACTCACAAGAACCGACTGATTCTGCGAAAAGTAAGTTACTAAAGTCAAATTTTAGGATTAATTATTGTAACTGAAAATCATATTTAGGTCAAAACTGTCAGTTGTTTGTGAACTAAATCTGCTGTAAAGGGTGATCTA
>JAFVLL020019877.1:0-10586 GCA_021397915.2 Tor tambroides
ATATGATCCAAAGTAACTAGTAACTAACTACTTGAGTAGTTTTTTTATCCGATACTTTTTTACTCTTACTCAAGTAACTATTCAGACTATTACTTTTACTTTTACTTGAGTAAATATTTCTACAAGTACTTTTACTTTTACTTGAGTACAGTTTTTGGGTACTCTACCCACCTCTGGTGTAAATAGCATCTATCGCTAAAAAAAAATATGCTATTTGCACTTAGCATAAATAGCATCTATCGCTATTAACACTTAGTGCAAATAGCCGCTGCCATAACAATATAACCCACTACTTGCATAAAATGCATATAAATATCGTGGTCACGCTAGATCTCTCAATCATTTTTCATAGTAAGATGATATTTAATTGCTTAGTTTTATGATCAAAACTTCAGAACATATAAGGACAGACATATAATGACTTCGGAACATATAATTCATAACATATGATGACTGAGAGAAGAACAAGTGAACGTTCCTCAAAAGATGAGTTTTGAGATGTTTTGGAGCCTTAGGAAGATCATTTCACCACTGAGGAACAGTGAAAGTGAAGGTTCTGGAAACAAATGTTCCTCAAAAGCCGGATGGTCTTATTTGAAACTTGTTTTTTTTTCTGAAATATGATCTGGATGATCAAGTAAACCAAAGTTGTTTCAGTCCATAAGTGTTCCTCCTGAAATATTACTAACAAAAATCAGTTGCAAAAAAGAGCGAACCACACCATTGCTAAAAAAAGTACAAAACTATCAGTCAGATGACAGAAGGCATGTAGTCGATTGTGTGCAACAAGTTTCAGATAAGACACAGCAGTCTTTATAGGGTTAATTATATCATGGATTTCACACTTGAGATGCACATATTTGGTCCACAGCATACGGTCCCCTTAAATAATTGATGCATATCCGTGAGCACAGCACATATTTGTGATTGAATGTCAATGCATCGATCAGAACGTATTATAATCCCCAAAAAGCGTGTGTTTGACAGAGCATCGCTCCGTTTGCGGTCCTGTGCGGCCGTGACAGCAACATTTCCTCTTCAATTCTGCAATCCGAAACCACACGTGTAGTTCCTGGAAGCCAGCATGAATAAGTAAGCATTGTTGTGATGGGCCGATGTCAGCTGAAGTGACTGTCAGTGAAGGCGGGTTATTCTCAGAGGACGTCGTCCGGCTGTCTCTCTCTCTCTCTCTCCATCATCAGGGGAAAGGCTGCCACTCCGGGTAACTTCATCACGACGGTGCAGATGACTGATTGGAAATTCGGGTCACGCCGTTTTTTTTCCTCTCTTTTCTCATCCTACCTAAATGGACAGTGGGAAGAGGTGGCCGGACGTCCCTGTGGACTCTCCTGGAAAGGCTATATGAGATCCACAGCAATTTTATTTCATCTCTTTTCATTTATTTACTTCCTCAGCTGTCTCGCTTCGGTGTGTCACGGATGCCGAGAAAACTGCGCAGCCATAATTCACTTTGTTCCGAGTCCCTCTTCAGTTGGATATTGAGTTTGCTCAGCCCAAATCCTCCCTGCTCACTTACTCTGGATGATAAAGTACTGGTTATGATGGATTATTTCTTTTGCTCTTATTTCTGTGTACACACTTTTTTTTTTCAGGGATGAATTCGCTAAACCACTGTGCCTCTTAAGCGTGCTATATTTCAGTGTAAACGCCTGAGTTTTATGCAAAGATTTAAAACTACAGGTTCTGCACGTCTTCTGCCCTTTCACAAATTAAGGCCTTAAGTTCTTAAATCAGAGCTGAAAGTCTTAAATTCATAAAGTCATTGTATTAACTGTTGCATGCCCTGCAAATCAATCAATCAATCAATCAATCAATCAAGATACATTTACCTGAAAGTCTTGTTTTCTAAGAAACTGAACAAAATTGAGTTTATCCTTAAATCAAGAACAAATATGTCAAATATGTTGCCATTGGCATATATTTGTTCTTGTTTTAAATTCACTTCCTTTTTTTAAAAAAAAATCAGAAAACAAGATTTCTTATTTTATGTAATTTTGTGTCTAAAATAAATGTATCTTGATTTAACTTTTTTCAGTTTTTTAAATTATTAATTAATTAATTAATTTATTTATTTATTTATTTTGCAGTGTGATCAGAAGGTACAGTCAAAGTTATTTACATTTATTATTTATTATTTATATTATTAGCAGAGCTAATCAAGCTTTGCACTATTGTTTTATAAAATAAAGTACTGGAGATCTGTTATATTTTCAAACTTTTAAGCATTGCTAATACAACGCATTGTGCTCCCTAAACATTTAGACATTTACGTTTAGAGAACATCTTTCAATCTGTTCAATCTTTTCCTTAAATTTTCTTTACTTGGTCTTAAAAAGGCCTTAAAGTCCTAAATTGAAAAAAATGAATGAAATGACTTGTATGGCCAATTTTATTATACTTCAAAACATAAGTTCAGATGCTGCATTCAGTTTTTAAGTTGAATTAGGTGGAAATCATTTACAGCGCAAATTGCACCTTATTCCTAAAAGTCAACACTATTAACCTAATATATCCAGACTTAAGTTGCTCATATTGTACATTTTAAAGAGTTAATTCTGTCTGAATTGCTGAAAAGCCATCAGATATCATGCTTTCTCCTTGTTTAGCACTGTGCATTACGTTCAGCACTAGTGATTTTACCATGTTTGAGCCGTTACATGATTTGCATAATTCCTTTAGTGAATCATGATGCTATGAGTAGCCATAATTCATTATTATTGAACCCCCCTCAGCTTAGTGACGCAGTTAGCAGGTTCATATTATATTGCATCTTTCCAGAGTAATTTACCAATGTGATCTCATTAGGGTTCAAGTGTGTATCACAGTAAATTAGTATTCAAGTATATCATTCATTCATTCATTCATTCATTCATATAATAATATTAGAAACAGCTACAGTTTTGCATATGTACAGCTTTAGAGACCATCATAGATCATTTGTTGACATTCATAGCATGTTGAAATCTCAAGTTGTTTTTCACTAATAAATGAATAAATTAATTTTCTAATAAATGACATTAGTTAAATATGTGCCGTGCTTTTAATGCTTTTAATGCACTTATATTTTATAATGAGCTTTGATGCTAATTAAATTGAGCCAAGAGTGCAAACTCCATACATCAGTCTAATCTGAACTTCATTTGTAAATAAATGAGCCAATAATGTGTTTCCCTGACAACATCTATGCATTATACATTTTCTGCAAGGGTGCTGTATATTAGAAATTTTTCTAAAGTTAATTGCATACATTAAAGGTTTTAGATGCTGTTTAAATATTAATATTGTAATAATTTCAAAACTACCAACTATAAAACTATAACCCACATCAAGAAATCATAAAGAGGATGGACTGATTTGATGAGAATTGAATTAATCTGTTAAGATTTGCACATTTCTAAAGTTGCACAAGCGCTGAAGTTGTTAAGTTTTAGATGCTGTTGAAATGTTAATATTGTACATTTCACATCATTAAGAAAATTATTTGATGATAATTTCATTAATTTGTAAAGATTTGCACATCTCAAGTTGAAGTGCTTAGGTTTTGGATGCTGTTTGGATGCTGTACCTACTATGAAAATACAATCAACATTGATCAAATGTACAGATTTCATGAGAACTAATTAATTGCTTTTTAAAGATTTGCATGCTTCTAAAGTCAAAGTTTTTAGGTTTTAGATGATGTTTAAATGGTAAAATGACCATGTTTTAATAATTAACTACTATAAAAAATACCATCCACATCAAGAAATTATGAAGAAAATGGATTAATTGCTTTGAAAAGATTTGCACATCTTTAAAGTGGCACAGTGTTTTTTTTTTCACACTTTAGATGCTGTTTAAATGTTTATATTGTGTGTTTCAAAACATACAAACCACAAGAAATCACAGAGAAAATCAATTGTTTGCTACATACAGTACAAACATGTTACATAGAGCTTCATATGAGCCATGCAGGAATGAATCTGAGTTGCTGATAAAATTTGAAGTCGACACACTACATGTAGCCAAAGCAGCTGGAGCTTTAGTGCTTCACACGCATTAATGTTTCAAAATACCAGCTCTGTTGGAACAAGCCGTCTGTGTTTTTCTGCTTTACAAGGCCAGGCAGTATATTTCTCCGCTTTTCAGCGATTTGTGAAATACATGGGAGACCGTTTCACCAGGAGCATTATATGCTGTCAGGATAGGAACTAATTATATAGGGCTTCCAGAAACCATTGCTCAAGCCCCATTAGGTCTGCTAGCGTGCGCCAGAAACCCACGTTACTGATATATCACTGCGACGTAATTGTATTTCATTTGCTCTTCTTAGAGTTTGCTTAGTTAAATGGAGCGTTAGAATACAGTAATTTAAGAGAAACAAAACTAATGTAGCTGCGACGTTCTGCGCAAAGCCCGTGGAATCGCTTTAAAACTTTAGCAATCCTCACAAACCTGAGGGAAGGACCGCTCGCATGGAAAGATGCATCTCCGATAGTGTTGCCAGGAATCATTGCCAGAAATCCCAAGGTTGCGAGATGCAATTTTTATTTTTTATTTTTTATTTTTTTTTTTGGTGCAAAAGCACTTGAGAATGCATTGGAGACCTTAAAACCTAATTGAATTCATCCCTCTTCATAAGTACGATGGAGGCATGTGTTACTAAGCTCGTGACAAGATCGCGTTTATTTATTTATTTCCTTTCCCATTATGTTTCAAAGCGCAACGGGGGCAAGTCTGCACAGGATTTAATATCCGGGATGTTTATCAGCATTTGGCAGTTGAGCTAACATGAAGTCTGCGCTCAATTTAACATGCTCTCGTTTCCTCTCGCTCAGGGCGTTCGTTCGTGTGCATCTCTGTATCAAACCCTTATAAGGAATTGGAATTTCTTTAAATATCTTGGGAACGTTTATGGTCAGGCATGCACAATAATCCACAGGATGTTTAGTTCTTGGGAACTGGACGTATATGTTGTTTTTTTAAGCTGCTCTGTCAAGTAAAAATGAATCTTTTGTAGGTGAGTGGTTGTTTTTAGCATGTCCAGATGTAGTTAGCGGAGCTAAATTTAGTCTCCTGTCTGACACAGTCTGGCACAGGAATCACGTCATTCATCCCCCCCCCCCCCTAAATCTGTGGATATCAGTCACACATATTAAAAAGTTTAATGCAAGAAGTAAAAGTCTAGGAAAAGCTAGTTTAAAAATAAGGCTCCATTGCCTTTTCAGTACATGAAAATAACACAATATAATTATGTATATACTTCAGTATATTATTTATAATATATTTTTATATTTATACAAATATTAGAATTTTTAAATATTTTTTAATATTTGTATAATTGTTAATATATATATATATACTATATATATATATTATTTTTTAATATTAAATTATAGTATATTTTTATATTTTCACACACAGTGCTTTGAATTGATTCATTGTAAACAGCTTGAACTGATTTACAGAAATAATACAATTACAGACTCAACTAATGGTAATTAGTGTATTTTTATTTTTATTTTATTTTATTTTATTTTATTTTACTTAGTGCTGCTAGTGCATAGAAATTACACACCCTTTAAAATTAGTAAGTAAATATGTAAGTAATAATAATAAAAATATATAAGGGTTTTAGCAGTTTAGTAGTAGAAGCATGAGTTACTTACATTGGTCATAATAATATTTTCATGCAATATTGGAGTTGGAAAGCAAATAAAGTAAATAAAAAATCAAACACAATACAAATATATTACCCACAGGAAATTTCCTATGTTTACACTTTCACCATGCCATTCACATTTCGTGTATACAATAAATTCTATCTTATTTATTTATTTATTTTTGTTTATTTTCAGACTTGCTAACTCTAACCAGTGTATTTTCTATTCTAGCTTATCTATCCATCAAATGTGAATCTTGTGTAACTTTTTCATGTGAGTCTATTTACCAAAGTATATTATGTTCAAAATCAAACACAATCGCTGTTTTATGTCCTGTACCTTTTCAGGAATCTCACATTCTGCACACAACAGGAATAATTGCATGCTGAATATCAATGCAACAGCAATCAGGAAAATGTTTCCTAGCTGTGAGAACATAAATACCCTCTTGCCTTTCAGAAGCATAATAGTCCAAATATCATTTCAAAAAGACTCTGTGAATGAACTTTGATAACCGTGTTCCTGTTCCAATCCTGCGTGCATCTTCATATGTGAAAGTGCTGCCGGTGTGTTGATATTTCAGTGTCTATCTGAAAGTACAAGGAAGAAAATCTGTGAATACTAATGAGATCAAGTTGAGCATCTGTATTTAGGAAGGAAGGCTGGGTTTGATGGATCTTACTGTAAAACCCAAACCTGAAGAGTCTAGACTGGAGTTCCCGCGGTGAGGTAAAGACAAAGTCGCTTATCCCGTGACTCAGGCCTGCTGGGAGCTAATGGGACGTGAAGCGGCTTTCCTCCTCAGTGTTTGGAGGAGTCAAAGTGAGGTCAAGAGAACTTTCATGTTCCTGTGTCTCTGTTTCAGTGACTCAGAAGTTGACAACTTTGCCAAAAGTGACTAAGTTTTATAATCTTTACAAAGTTGAGTTAACACAGGCTTTATCCATCCTTATTATAGTGTGTGTGTCTGAAATTGGAAGACAAACAGATATGAAAGTGTTTGTTTCAGATGATGTCGGTGTTTCGGTGTCTATCTGGACGTACAAATATTAAACACAAATTACATTTGATCTTTCATTTAAGCAGCCTGTTTGTTTGTTTGTTTATTTATTTATTTAGTGTCTAGTGCACAGAAATGACATATTTTAAAGTAAAAAAGAAATAGAATAAAAATTATTTTAATATTTATTTTATTTTATATTATTATTATTATTATTAAGTAAAATAAATACAATTATAAAAGTGATTAAATATTATAAAATAATAAAAATTAAATATTAAAAAAATATTAAAATATATTATACATTTTTAAAAAATATATGGAAGTTTGATATTGCCATAAAATATTTGTTTTTGTTTTTTGTTTTGTTTTGTTTTGTGTTAAAACACACTCTTTAAAATAAAGCAAAACTAAAATAAATAGTAAAATAAATAAAATAGTACAAATTATTCATAAAAAAAAGTTGCTTAGTAACTAAAAACAATAAATTACAATAAAACATTAATTGCAATGTTCATTACAGTGTTTTCGTACAATTTTTGTAGAGTTGGAAAGTCTTTTTTTTACTTTTTACTTTTAATTTATTATTATTATTATTATTTTCAAGTAAATGATTATCTCTAACTTTTCATCATTCCATTCGTATTTTGCATATACAATGTTATTAATGAATTCTTATGGTATTGTACTTCAGCTTTTACATTGTCCTTTTTTATTATCCTTTATTTCCTTTAATAACATTTAACCTTAAATCATTTTCATTTTTTTTTTAATTCAGTGATTCAGTTAATCATTTACTCAAGGACCAGTTCAGAAGATTAACTAAAAAGAATTTAAAAATAAATAAATAAATACATTTTGTCACTTATATATTGTCATGAAATACATATGACGTTAGTGTATAGCACAGAAATGTAGCGTTTGTGATGTATGGCAAGATTTCCTGCAGTAACATGGGCTTTGGCCCGTCATTCTGCCTCAAAATTATGATGTAGTGTTTACAATTTGCCTTTTGCGCAGCCTCCTCAACTAATGCTTTGGATGGTATCAGCACCCTTAAATTGTTATCCAAGCATTGTCGGGAGAGAAGATGAATGAGGTCATTTGCTTGCTAACCTCAATTCGGTTTCTGTGGGAATGCTTTTTCTATTGTTGTTATTCCCTGGGGTTTGGTGGTGTTCATGTGTGTATTTGAACTTGATAAACTAGGTGAGAAGCCATTTCACTTGACATCCAGTTTGGCGGCCGTATAAACAGCTACTCATTTGACTTGCCGTGTGTTTTGACCTCGGCGTTCTCGCTTTGACTCTATATGGTCATGTGTTTCTTCTGCGTCAAGTTACTGTGGAAATTCAGTCCTTACATCAGCGGAGGGTCATGAACCAGTAATGGGCTGCAGGTCTGTTCTGATTGGGTCACGGACAGCGAGGAAAACAATGCTAAATGATCTAAATCCAGATTTTCACGGCTACTAATGGCCTTGAGAGTCCCAGATGAGAAACGTTTGAGCTTTCAGCTCTAGCAGACTCAAGGAAAAGTGTGTAGGAAGAAAGAGTGGAACATTATAGCAATTTAGTCTTCATTTTAATGAAAGGAATGGGTGATCATGTGACACTGAATACTGGAGTAATGATGCTGAAAATTCAGCTTTGATCAGAGCAATAAATTACATTTTACAATAGAAAACAGTTATATTAAATTGTAAAAAAAAAATCCATATTATTTCTGTTTTTGTTGCTTTTCTTAAAAATAAATGGTGAGCATAGAGACTCCTTTCAAAAATATATATTAAGAAAAAAATAATAATAAAATAAAACTTAGAATTATTCCAAGCTTTTGACTGATATATTAGAGATGAATTCTTATTAGAAAAATATATGCCACAGTATTTGATCACATATAATTTGATATTATATTTTTTAAATATATAAAAATAATTTTAATGTTAATATTTTATTGATTATAGAATTTTCAAATAAATTAGTTGCACTTTAATTATTGAGGTTTAGTTAAGACAAATATAAATAACAATAATTTTCCAATAGTTCAGACTTTTTTATCATATAATTAGGTTCAATATTCAATATAATAAAATATATATTAAAGTAAAAAAAAATATATGATTCTAGTAATATTCAATAATCTAGTCAATATTTTTAACAGTAATTGTAACTTATTTTTCATATAGCTTTAAATATTTTCATATTTTCAATGTTAATATTTTAATAATTATAAAACGATTATATAAAATAAAATAATTTTCTTTCTTTCTTTCTTTCTTTCTTTCTTTCTTTCTTTCTTTCTAATATGTTTGTTACAGATGTGTATGACTTTGGTTTGGCCAGTAAAAGAGTGTAATAACAGCTTTAAAAGTCCCAGATGAGAAACATTTGAGCTTTCAGCTCCAGCGAACTCAAGCAAAAGTGTGTAGGAAGAAAGAGCAGAACATCTGAGCACGGTTAACAAAACTTTCTCCCATCATTTTATCGCTTTCACCAAATGATGAGCAATTTAGTCTTCAGTTTAATCAAAGGAGCGGGTGAGAATGACAGCCAGTGGCTAATTGAAGCAGACGTGTGGGGAAAAAAAAGGCCCACTGGGGCCGGAGCTTCACCGAATGACAGCTCTGTGTCTGCAGCATCACGACTGTCCGCTGGATCTCGCTTGACCTGGAGAAAAAAAAAAGAAAAGACGCCTAAACGGCTAGTCTCGTAAAAAGCTGACAGGAATTATATCAGAGATAAAATTACAAGAGCGGCCTGGGTTGTTCTTAGTGCCATAAGAATTTTGCTCCAGCGATTTAAGAAACAGGAGCCTGTTGGGCTTAATGCTCATTGATCAAGTCATGTTTGATTGCCAAAATTTGTTTCTGCGCATCTCTATAGACACAGACATACTCTTCTATTCCTTAAACTGTTTTAGTATCATATTATATGTTGAAATCAATGATAAAATTGGCTTCTTATTGCATGTTCCTGGGTTTATTGTTAATTACTAATTAGAGATCATCATGCTAATTTAAGGAAAACATGTCTTCATAATCTTTAATAATATGATTTATTTTTAGTTGATGTCATAAATCTTTTATATTTTTCAATAGCCTGTCATTTAGGCCTATGAAAATTGAATATTACAATACAGAATATTGTCAGATTATGGTATGTAAAATGGGTTTTAAAGGTCATTTAATAGACTGTCTTTTTAAAGCTTTGTAATCATGATTTTTTTTAAAAAAGAAATTAATTATTTCATTGATCAAGGATGCATTAAATTGATCAGAAGTGACAGTAAAGACATTCATAATGTTACAAAAGATTCAAATAAATGCTGTTTTTTTTTTTAACTTTCTATTCATCAAAGAATCCTGAAAAATAAAATGTATCATGGTTTTCCAAAAAAAAAAAAAAAAAAAAAAATGAAGCAGCACAACTGTTTTCAACATTGATGATAACCAGAAATGTTTCTTGAGCAGCAAATCAGCATATTAGAATGATTTCTGAAGGATCATGTGACACTGAAGACTGGAGTAATAAATTACAATTTACAACATATTCACATAGAAAACAGTCATTTTAAATTGTAAAAATATTTCACATTATTGCCTATTTTTATTGCATTCTATATACATACAGTGCCCTCCACTAATATTGGCACCCTTGGTAAATATAAACAAAGGTGGCTGTGAAAATAAATCTGCATAGTTTATCCTTTTGATCTTTCATTTAAAAATTTTTAAAAAATTCCATCCTATCATTGAAGTAAAACAATTGAAAGTCAGGGGAAAATCTCACTGTGAAATAAATACTTTCTCTAGTTCATATTGGCCAAAATTATTGGCACCCAATTATTGCAATGTCCTTTTCCCAAGATAGCAGCCCTGAGTTTTCTCCTGTAATGCCTGAAGTGTTTGGAGAACACCTGAT